>JBCJKH010056697.1:0-18188 GCA_039877255.1 Loriculus beryllinus
GGTCAGAGCCTTTGCCAGTGAAGACCGAGGCAAAGAAGTCATTCAGAACCTCAGCCTTCTCCAAATCCTGCGTAGCCCGTTCACCTGATAGCTTCTGGAAGGGGCCTATGTTGTCCCTGGTCTGTCTTTTATTTGCAATGTACCTATAGAATCCCTTCTTGTTGTCCTTAACATCCGTAGCTAAGTTTAATTCTAAAATTATGGCTTTCTCTGAGACAGTCTCCTGTCATCCCTGAAGGAACTGTAGAATATGATCAACTTATATGACTACTGTATCTTTCCCTTTGGCAGCTCCTTCAGGACCCGTGGATGGATTTCGTCAGGTCCCGTGGACTTGTGCACGTTGAGGTTCTTAAGATGGTCTCAAACCAGATTCTCTCCTACAGTGGGCCCAAGGTCTTCATTCTCACAGTCCCCGCGTCTGCCTTCCAATATGAAAACTGATACTGGGTATGCTAATGACAGTTGTTCAGAAACCAAAGTAAAAAAGCAAACCTGAAATGTTTATTTACAATTAATCTGATAATCCTAATGCACAGATTGCTCACCTACATGTGTTTGCTATTCCTGGTCATAGTGGTAGTAAGGTAGTAAGGTCTTTGGACGTTGAAGACAATTTCAGATGGTTTTCCTGAGTGCCAGGCCAAAACTTTTAGTTAAAAATTTGTATAAAATTTTCCTTAGCCAGCTTTATACTTGAAAAATCTTCCTTGAATCTTATACAGTCATATAGTACTGTTTCTGTGATCTTACAAAAATGAATTTGTATTCTGTTATATAAAGATTCAACAATGAACCAAAACCCCTCGGAACTGAGGGGCACTCTTGCTTACCATCCTTAATTCTGCCGCACACATCCTGCTTTCCTGAGATGGAAATCTGATGTAGAACCAAGGCTACTCTGGCTTATAATTACAACCAGCAGTCACACTGAAAAATGTAAATCACCAACTAATACGAGGGGATAAAATCTTCAAATTGCTCCTTTCTTAATGTATTTTGGCATCCCAGGCACTAGCCTTGAGGTTCCAGGTTCAAACCCTGTCATTAGTCTTGTCAGATTATCATGAAAGCAACCATATATCTATATGCATTCATATATCCCCCCTGGCTTGCTTGTATTCTCCTCCTGCACTAGTGCTTCAGAATGGTTTGGGTTGGAAGGGACCTTAAAGATCATCTAGTTCCACTCTCCCCCTCTCCACCATGGGAGGTGGGACATCTCCCACTAGACCAGATTGCCTCTCCTTCAGTGTGCTCTTTCTTTATGATGCTTTCCAGTGCTACCAACATTTGCATACATGTAGTAAACGTTTTAGTTTAATTATAATCAGGTTATTGCTTTTTAAAATAATAAGGGTATGGTATTCTTAATAGAAATAAATGGATTTGTTTTGAGGTTATTTTTATTATGATGTTGGAAGTTGTGTGGTATCGATGTAGTCCTATTGCAAGGTTTGCATTTCATTGTTAATTTCTGTGTTTTATTGTGTCAAAATGTAAACAGGAATGCAGTTATCTTTTAAGAATAGAACAAATTAAATATGTCTCTGAACATTAGTCTTAGTTTGATGCAAGCATAGTGTTTTTAAGTTCATGATACACAGAAGCAGATTGGGATATAGGCTGGATAAATCTTTTAAAAATTAATAATGTAACTTCATTATATTAACTGATGCTGAGAAGTCCACTCAACACAGGGTAATAAAAACCAGTCTTTGCTTTGATCAGTTTAATGTGAAATGAGAATCAACAACTTTTTTTTTTCCCTGATTTTATTGGGTTGCTTTTTTGTTGAGCAGGGAAAAAGGCAATGAGTAAGATAGGCATATAAACTTTATGTGAATTAAGTAGTCTATATAAGCTGTGTGTGGGATTCCATGCTTTTCAGCTGTCCAGCTTTAGGACACCACATTTTTGTGTCTTTGTTTCATTTTTGGAGATAAGAACAAAAAAATGTGTGCATGGCCAGGTATCTTAATACTTTTCAGAATTAAATATTACATTTTTGTCTTTGTGTTTCAAAGTGACAGATTCTTTGGCTCAGGCCGTAATCCACCATTTAAGATGGATAATGCAGAAAGATCTTCTTGGCCAAGATGTCTTTCTTATTGGTCCTCCTGGGCCTCTCCGGCGATCTATTGCCATGCAATATCTGGTAAGTATGTTGGTTTAAATTCTTGGAGACATAGTCATTAATGTCAGTTAGTCATTCCTCTGTTAGCCGAAGGTTAAAGATAGTCCTAGAAAATCTTAGAGCAAGCTACTAAAGAGGTAAATAATGTTTTCCATAAATGTGCGTTCCAAAGTTCAGGTTTAGTTACGGATGAATAAAAAGTACGGACATTTTAATACGTGTTTTTCTGCTTAAACTCCAGGGGAAGAAAAAAAAAAAAGAGTTGGAAAACTGTGTTACCATATGCTATCACAAATGGAGAAACAGTTTGTTCTAGGCATTATGTATGTTAGAAGATGAAGATATCTGCCTACTGTTACAGACAACAAATCATTTTTGCTTCATTGTATAAAAAAAGACATGAAGGAAGGGATTTGGGAGAGGAGTGTTCTGAGTAACATTTGGGAACAGTTATCATGAGTGATTAGAAAGAGTAGATGTGTGTTTGATCCTCTCTTGGAATGTGGGAAGGACTTGCCTACGTCCATCTGCATGAACCGTGGCAGCACCATGTGCAAAATTTCACTTTTAAATTGTTGCTGCCCTTAAATGATCAAGGAGAGGGGTTTGTCTGCCCCAGAAGGTCATGCAAGTAGGACTTTTTTCTGCCATGAGCTCCATCTGGAATCTGGTTGGGCAGAAGGGTAATAAATGGAGGTGTATAAACAGTTGTCACAAAGATCAACTGTTCCTTTAAAAATCGAAAGATAATGCTTCAAAGACTTAACTCTCTAGGGGTAAGGCATACAGGAGAAAGCTGCAGGATTCTGAACTTTGGAAAGGAGAGCAAAGATTTCCTAATTCAGCAAACTAGACATGCTGCTTGATAGTTTGATTAATTCCTTAAAATAAATGAGAAAAGCTTGGTATAACCTAAAAAGAGGACTTGGGGAACACCTGACATCCAGGCATGGGACATGGAATGTGGCTTCTTGTTTATGCCACTGTTTGTATGAGCTATATGAGCTGTGTTAGAAAGGCTGCAGCTTACTGTTTCGATGCCATGCCAACAATCACATGAAGACTGGCCCTTGCATGTGGGCTGATACATGCTGTGGTTCCTTTAATGAAGCTGTGTAAACCTGGAAAACTTATCTGCTGTTGCTGAAAGCTACTACTATGTGTTTATAGATAGAGCTGTTTGTTGAAGAAAACACTCTTGTATATCATCCTCTGGGTTTTTTTTCCCTTTAATTATAAGAAAGTACAATTGTATCTCTCTGCAGCATAAAGAAATTGGTGGCTTTGTAACCACTAGTATAAATGTTACTAAACAGTAGAACTTGAAGCTTGTCAGTCTTTTACAGAAAACTTTTGGTTTTCATTCATGATTTGCAGATGCTGATTGTTTTTCAGAGTCCAGAACCAGAATGTTTGTTTTTCAGAGTCCAGAACCAATGAGAGGATGTTACAGATGTTCAGTGAGAGAATCTATAGCAGGTTATTATATTTTTAGAATAGGCTTGGGGAAACTAAAAGTTTATTGAGCAGAAATTCAAACTGTTTTGTTTGAGGCAAAAGACATTGTAAAAATTTTAAAAATAAGAGATAGAGATTTTGTTCAGAGTTATTTGAAATCACTGTGCTGCTGCCTAGAGCTCTTTTGTACAATTATGCCACTAGGCCTATTGTTAAAGTTCACTTGCTGGGGTTATAGTCTTATTTTTGTAATAATTTTAGACTATTGTCCGCAGGAGCTAACAAAGAGGGAGGTTGAATATATTGCCCTGTCGAGGGACACCACAGAAACTGACCTCAAACAGCGACGGGAGATCCGAAATGGCAGTGCTTTTTATCTTGATCAGGCAAGTTACAGTCATGCACCTTCTGATTATTGTTTACAAGTAATTTGAAGGAAGATGTGGTTTAAATGAAAGATTAGTATGTGGATTACAGAGTGACATGTTTCTGATGCAGTTAGAAAGTCTCATATAGTATTCTTGATTACTGAAATATGTTATCTTTATCCAAATCCAAGGTACTTCTGTCTCTTCCAGGGTGCTACAGGGTTGGTTTTGGCAGACTATTTTTGATGTGCTTCTATAAGAAAGAGTGAAATCCATTCCATGCAAGTTAGACAATCACTTCTCTTGGTTTTCTCTTCCCTAACACTTGCAGCACGTTAGATGTATTCCTGAAATGAATCTTCTGATCTTGGTTCACTGGAAAAGTATCTAGTTCATGTATTTTAACAGTGCTCTGTGTTGTGGAACCCAAGCACAGTAAAGGGAGACAATTGGGAGATTTGATTTGGAAGCTCACTGCCAATCTGAACTTAAATAATTATTTTAAAATTCCTGCCATCACTATTGCCTCAACCCATTACCTAATTTAGTACAGCCATAGAGTGATTTAGTTAAGGCAAGTTTTCTCTTTGTGAGTTACCAATGGCACTTCTCCTCTTTGATTATGCAGGTAAAATGTGTACTTCATTTAGAATGTCTGTTTTTCTAGATACCTAAAATTTATATACAAGTTAGGTTTCTAACTAAATAGGATGAGTCAGTTCCTCTGATGTAGTGTGAATTTAAATGTGTTATCTAAAAGAATTTTCAGTTGGTGATGCTATAGAGGTTAATGATGTAAGCATTATAGAGTGATTTGTGGGTGGAGGAGGAGATGGGATCAGGAGAGGAAAGAGAACTTGAAGGCTTTGTTTTCTGTTTTAAAGAAACATTTTCCTTCCCTCCCCTCCTCCCCCCGCAGCCTTCTTTTTGAATTTCCAATGATCTCTTTTTCAGACTCCAGCTTCAAAGAAACCGTTAAATAGATTTTCTTGAAACCACAATAAATTACTTTAAGCGATGGAAGATCCTCAGAATGAAGGATAACAACTAATCTAAATTCTTTTACTTACTTCTAGGACTTCAAATTATGTCATGCTTATCTGGAAATATGAGGGTTGTGCAATATGAGATAACTTTAAGCACTGTACTGTGGATTAGGGCTGTAAACGGCCTCTCATCTATGAGAGGGTAAGAGCATCTGTGTAGGCTGTGGGGTTAACTCAGTAACTCATATTAGCTCCATAACTGCTGTTATGGACAGCCTTATCCTCATGCTTGCTACAGGATAGTGAGGGTAGTTTACCCCTGGTGTAAGAGCATTGGTTAACTAACATGTTTTAAGAGCCACTGTATCAGGGACTGTAAGAAGCTTGCCAAGATGTGCGATGATCTGTTAACCTTGTATTTGTCTGAAAACTGTGATTGTAATGTAAGAATGAGGCAGCTTGCTTCAGTTTGTACAAGCTATTTTGAGTGATCTCACCCCAGTAAGAACACTATAGGAAGATTAGCCTTCTAAATTCAAGGTCAAAAACTGTCTTTCTTCCTCAGTGTGTTAGAAATTTTCAGTTGAAAGGTTTTTACCAGAATCAAGCAGATAACAGTACTTCAGAGCAAGACTTTTCTTTATTAAGATGCTGAAGTACTAGAATCAGTCGGAATCACAGTTTCTTTCTTCAGCTCATGTGTTACTCATCATATATGTAACCAATGTATGTTTAAGCTCTAAATGGAAAATAAGAAAATAAATTGGTGATATTTAGATGAGAACTTTTAAAATTCTGTAAGCATGGAAGATGGATCTCGTAGATAGTGATGCTCCAGCATTCTAAATGCAATTCCAGAGAATTACATTTAGAACTATCACACATCTTATAGCTTGATAATAAAAGGTAATAAAGTTTTACGCTAGGGTCTTAATTTTATTTAGTCTATTTAATGATTTTGAGGTCTGCAGATGGCTGTACCAATTCAGAACATTACAGAAGGGAGCCACTACTTCCTTAAATCCAAGACCGTGGGGTCTCAAGACAGAGAAGGCTATCAGTAGGTAGTCTTAACAAAATATTTCCAAGAGAGCATTGATTGCTCCCATTGCTATAGGTGAGCTAAAGAGAAAGTAAACTCATACAGGTGACTGAAGATACGGTCTGTGCTTTTCAGATTTACATACCATTTCCCTTCCTGTGGCATCTCATGCTTCCTCTTCATGACACCCAAGAGAAGACAGCAAAACTTGAAAGTCTGTTTTCCAGAGCATCCACTGTATGAATTGTGTGGGTCAAGTAAAACTTAGTTTCTTTAAGACAGATAAGGATCTTGGCGTGCAAATCATAAAATAGTAATGTAGTTATCTCACAGTTTGAATAATAATATACTGTAACAAAAGTGGCATCTTGTTACCAGAAATAACTTTATTACAGTGAATCATCAAGTTTGAAGACCCACAAAGGTTTGCAAAGTTGTCTGTGAGTGATTGGTAAGATATTGTGGCTGTTTATAGCTCTTGGCACTACTATGAAGGCAGGCTGAGAGAGCTGAGGTTGTTCAGACTGGAGAAGAGAAAGATCTGGCAAGACCTTAAGAGCAGCTTCTAGTGCCCAAAGGGGTCAAAGGAGAAGAGAGAGTTTCTACAAGGGCATGTAGTGACAGTACAACAGGGAATGGCTTTAACCTGAAAGAGGAGAAATTTAGATGAGATATTAGGAAGAAATTCTTCACAATGAGGGTAGTGATGCACTGACATAGGTTGCCCAGGAAAGCTGTAGCTGCCCCATCCCTGGAAGTGTTCAAGGCAGGTTGGATGGGGCTTTGAGCAACATAGCCTAGTGGAAGGTGTCCCTCTCCATGGCAGGGGGGTTGGAACTGGATGATCTTTATGTCCATTCCAACCCAAACCATTCTGTAGTTCTATGATACCATGATTCTGTGATTTAATAGAGACAGATTAAATATTGTAAATTGATATCTCGGAGGTTTCAAAACATCTGGTATGTTTTAACATGAAGTTACTGAATATGGTTGCAGTTAGGTATTTAAAATAGATTTGGAAGATAGCAATTTGGAAACAGTGATTAAAATTCTATATTGAAATTAATATTGAAAGGTCAGTGTACCAAATATCCTTGCATACAAGCATTTCTTACTACTAGAGTGAATCAAATGGGAGGGCTTGGAGTTAGGGAGTTATAAAAGATAGCTGATGAGGACAGAAAAGAAAAAGGCATGTTTCCATCAGAAATAGGGGACCATTAAAATAAAGGTAGCCACTGAATTATTTGATTAATTCCCAGTTAAAATAATGTAAAATAAAGGACTTAAAATTGGATAATCATGAATTATTTGTTTTCATTCAGCTACTAACAGCAGAAAATTTCATTTTCTTGTTTTTACCTTGGGCTATTAATTTTGGTTTTCAGCTGTTAATTCACTGTTAAAAGCCTCAGAAATGTCATTACTACTGTTATTGAGACAATTAAGTAACCTCTTGGTTTTATTCTGTAGTTTATTGCATGGGTTAATTGTATTGTGTATCAAGTAATTACTTAGAATTAGTTTGTATTACTTAAATATTTAAATAGCCGATTCAGATTTTGCTTTTCTTGCTAGAAGAGCTTGTCTTGCAGAGTGGATTCTGTTTCTGTAACTCCTTATAGTAGAGCTATCAACTTGATTGAACCAGCATGGAGAATCTATTATCAGTCTTTTGTATTTTCAGAAAGTAAGGAATTAGATTTTGTATTATTACATCCTTTTTTTTTTTTTTTTCCATTTCTGATGCATTTTTTATTGTGCGTGTAGAATTATAAAAGTTACGTGTCTGGTTTACACTCTTGTTACTGCAGCCTTCTACATCATTATTTATTACATCTAAGGAACTCTTGCATCATTGTAATGCAGTGGATGCAATTGGGAGAGCAGCTAAGCCAGTTTATTAGCACTTGAGAGGTGTGTTGCTCCAGGATTGTACCACAGAACATGTAGAATGTCCAGTTTGTTTACCCGGCATCTTCCAGCTTTTGCATTAAATGAAACAAGCTTCCCAAAACCAGATCACTTAATTAAGTATCAGTCTTTTCTGTTTGGGGCAATCAAACTAACTGAGGTTGGGATAAGTGGAAAATCGTCATGTGGTATGTGCTGAAAAATGACAGATACTATGTCATGTTTTGGAAGATTTGCTGATTAAGCTGGATCTACCGAGTGGGTACATAGGTATGTCACTGTCATTTCTGTAGGTACAGAATAAGACTCAGTTTTGCTGTTATCTTTGAGCTATATGAACATACTCATTTTAATAGAATACTTATGCATCCCTAACCTCACTAGCATCCTAAGTTATACAATGATAAAATACAAAATTGATTGTCAAGATACCAGAAAAATTATCTTCTACCATGGCTTGAAAGACTTCATGTAGTAATCAATTAAACACTCAGAGTGACAGAAATGACAACTTAAATTATCCTGTTAAATGAACATGATATGAAATCCCCTGGAGTAGCACTACACAGACTTGAGTTTGGTTTCTTTTAATCAAAAAAGATTAGAAAGAGAATTATAAAATGAGACATGAGATTAATTGAATGAAATTATAATTTTGAGAGAGTGTATATTCATATGTATATATGTTTGTATACATATATACATATACATGTATATGTGGACATTCAAAAACGTCTATACCGTAGAAAAGAGATGGATAAGAATAATTTGGCTTATAAAAAAAATTAACCAGTAACTGCAAATTATATAATTCTTTCACTTATTAACTTAGTATGTTGGAGGTGACAGTGGGTTTTTGGCAAGCTGGCAAAAGGCACTGTCAGAAAGTATAACTTAGTTGACTGTCATTGCAGTATCTGTCTAGCACAGGGAGCTAGATAGCAAAGTCTGCAGAAAGAAGAGGCAAGCGATACAGTGTTCCGGAAGTATGAATGTTATTATTAATTTTCTTTTTCTATCCAACATTGCACAGAAAGAGGGAAATATTAGGTAGCAGCCATCAGTATTTGGATGAGGTTAATCTTTATTGGCGTTGACATGGTATGTCGCAAATCTAAAAAGAAAGTGCATAAGAACCCGTGTAAAGTAGCTTCTTAACTCATAGAAGTGATTTTAATCATTTGCAATACTTCTTTTATACCTTTAAATGCATCAGCATTTAACTGGATTGGTGAGGTTAGCAGTTCAGACTCTAGTATCTTGTTTTGATATAGAGGGTATATAGATGAATGTTTGCGATGCAATGTGAGGAATATTAGGACTATGTATATATGATTCCTTATAGATTTAAATCTAAGGAGTAGGGTGCTTTTTTCTTATATCTGTGTTTCAGTTCATAGAATGATAGAATGGGTTGGATTGAAAGGGACGTTAAAGATCATCCACCTCCCCCATCATGGGCAGGGACACCTTCCACTATATCAGGTTGCTCAAAGCCATGTCCAACCTGGCCTGTTACAGGTACATATTTACTTCCTTTTCAGCTAGTATTTGCTATAATGCAGGAAGGGGCAATACTTTGATAAATGTGGGGTCATAACATTCATGAGCAATATAGACATGATGGATAATGCTCTGTAGTGATTTACAAGTGAAAGTAACTTCATAATTTTTAAATATCTGTCAAGTACTTAATTTCCTTTGTATTCTGATATTCATCAGGAAAAACATTTAAATAACCCATCTGCCTTAGTCTTGTCCAGAAGATAGGAGTTGTATAGAATGAAGATAAAACCCCCTAAGTTTCATTGCAGATACTTGCACTGGTAAACCTGTTCAGAAACTCAGATTCCCTGTACCTCGGCCTGGCTCCCTGCCCAAGATGCAAAATGTTTTGTATGTCTGATGTAAATGTATTGTTGTACTGACATACTTGGTGTAAAGCAGCTAAAATTGCCTGACCCTGCCTGGGTGGGGACATAATACAGTTTGAAGGCACTGTTGCAAAAATACCTGAACGTGTTGTTAGGGGGAGGGGTGATGGAAATAAAACGGATCATTTGACATGTGGTAGTTCAAAAAAGGGAAAAAAAAAATCATGTGGAGGAAGGTGAAACCAATGACTATGAAATGAGACTGTTCCTGTTCTTGTCACATTAGCATATTTATGATCTTATCATATGTTGATTCACTTCCTAAGGTAAACTTTTCTAGCCTAGTTTTCTGATTCAAACCTCCAATAAATTCAAGTTGTCTCTTTTTTAGTTGCTTTTCAGTTGTGTGCCATGATATTGCATCATGAGTTAGGTTCTAACCAGTTCATGCCGTTCTTCCTCACTGAAATGTTAACTACTGCAGACAGCTGCAGTCTCTGGATACTAACCTGGCTGACAGTGCTCTGGTATACTGCAATTTGCCTGTCATCATTGCAGTTTGGTTTGTTTGGTTTTTTTTATAAAAAATGAGTGAATAACAGTATTCAGATGCAACCTGCCCTCTAATTTTCCTAACCATACGGGGGAAAATTAGCTATAAAGCCCACCCAGAAAACACTTGATTAACTCAGCAGGGAGGCGGGCTGAAGAGTGAGGATGTAGCCTCCACCCCCTTCCATTACAGAGAGAGAAAAACGTTGTTCTTGTGTTACTTTTCTAGTTTGACTAACCACATTAGTTACTATTACATTGATTTTAATAAAACTGGATGATCATGTTTGGAATATGTAAGTCAGTACATTTGTGGCTGACATGCGTGGAATCAAAGAATGGTTTAGGTTAGAATGGACCTTAAAGCTCATCTAGTTTCAGCCCCCTGCCATGGGCAGGGACCACTTCCACTAAACCAGGTGGCTCCAAGTCCCATCTAGCCTGGCCTTGGACACTTCCAGGGATGGCGCAGCCACAGCTTCTCTGGGAAACCTGTTCCTGTGCCTCACCACCCTCATAGTGAAGAATTTCTTCCTAATGCCTAACTGTCTTCCAGTTTAAACCCGTTCCTCCTTGTCCTATCACTATATGCCCTCATAAAAAGTCCCTCTTCGTAGGACCACCTTAGGCACTGGAAGCTGCTCTAAGGTCTCCTCTGAGCTCTTCTCCAGGCTGAACAAACCCAGCTCTCTCAGCTGGTCTTCAAAGGAGAGGTACTTCAGCCCTTGGAGCGTCTTTATGGCCCTTCTCAGGACTCATTCTGACAGATCCATGTTCTGATGTTGTGGGCCCCAGAGCTGAATGTGGAACTCCATCCAGGTAGGGTCCTGGGAGAGCAAAGTGGTGGGGAGAAATCACCTTCTTTGACCTGCTGTTCAAGATCCTTTTGGTGCAGCCCAGCGTGCAGTTGGATTTCCAGGCTCCAAATGCATGCTGCCAGCTCATGTTATGCTTCTCATTGACCAACACCCCCAAGTCCTTCTCCTCAGGGCTGCTCTCAGTCTGTTCTCTGCCCGGACTGTATTTGTGTTTGGGGTTGCCTTGACCCAGGTGTAGGACCTTCTTGAATTTCATGAGGTTTGAACTGCCCCGCTGCTCAAGCATGTCAAAGTCCCTCTGGATGACGTCCTTTCCCCCCAGCACATCAACCACACCAAACAGCTCGCTGTCATTGGCAGCTTTACTGAGCTTTACTCAGTCCCACTGTCCATGTTGTAATTGTAAAATGCAAAACTAGTTATCATCATCTACAAAGCGGAAGATTTTGTAACAAAAACCAGAATACACATTTTAGATGAATAGTAGGTCTGTTTGGAATCTCATCTTTGAGTGGCATTACACATTGAAACTTTTCTATTAAATACGTATTATTTTAAGAAAGTAGTGCAAGATTTTGCAAATATTTAAGGGAAATAAGACAGCAAGTTTTTATAAAAAAATGACTTTATTACTTTTAATAGCCCTTTTTCTTACTACTTAATTTTTGACAATACTTTTGGAGGAAGTATGTTACCAGTTCAGTTCATTAAATAGTCATCCATTTCAGCATTGCTCAACAGCTTTCCTGTTTGCTCAGCTCATGAGGGAAAACAATAATTAAGGAATAAGGAGGCTTTAAACCTGAACAGATATCTTCAAAGATATTTTTTGGTAGATTCATACCATTAGACACGCTGTTTACCCATCTAGCAAAGTAGATTCCCCAGTAGGATACAGCCGTATATGCTTTACTGCCTTTAACATATGTTCTACATCTATCTTTAAATTCCTGGATAATTTGTTATTTCCACATACGTATTATAAAACGTTTGATGATTTTATTAGTTTTGTTGTATCTTCTTAAAAGAATGAGGTGCTTACAGTAAATTACAAGTCGTGGTCAGTGTCCTCTTCCTTCCCTGGTAAAATGAGGAGTAAAATGCATATTCTATTCTGCATCTCTGTAATTTGTTTTCCTTGTATCTTTTACTTGTTTGTTAGTTTTAATGATTTTTATTTGAAAAAAAATAATGAATTGTATTTAACTTGTGGAAAGAAATTTAGAATATACCCATTTCCTCTGAGTTTTGTGATGTTTGGTAGCTTGGTAGGTCACAGGGTCTCAAATTAATGTCCATCTCCCATCCCTGGAAGACAGGCTGCACCTTGGCTTTTATAGTCCAAGTTCTGTTAGGCTGCTGCAGCCAGTCAGCATCATGTTAGCTCAAAACCAGGCAAAGGTTTGTGTTGTCTTTACCAGCTGGGTGTTAAGGATCTCTCTTCACTATAAGAGACATCTGGACATGACATTGTTGGGATGTTTATGAGATATGGGAGGGAATGGAAAGACTTGGGTGGATGAATTTGTGTGGGATATTGTGCGGGTGGTGGGAACAAGATACTGCATTGGAAGGGGCATCTGAAATGTAGGCTGCAGATGTAGGGAAACCTTACCTCATTAGTTCTCATGTTCACTGAGCTACTTGTACTGTTATTTTTCCACATTGTAGTTATGGTTGCTGTGCTTGAGATGTCATTACAGGGATCCAGTTTTCATAACAGGGGCAAGTAATCTAAAAAAACACCAAACTTGTTTTGAGGTAGCTTCTGAAAAAGAGACTGATTATTGTTGAGCAATTTCTAGCAATTTCAATACAATTCTGCAATGTAGCCTCTGTGTTGTACTCGGAATGATGCCTAGATCAGAAAAATTAAAGCCCTTTAGGGTCCCCCGAGAACTTTCCTCATGGATTTCAGGGCAACCAGAATTTTCTGGTTTCTTATAAGCCTTTTACAGAGAGAAGAGAACTACCATTTCAGTTCTTGTATTTTAAACTGTACTGTTGAAATTTCTTGTGCCTTTTGATTAGCTTTATGAAAATGGCTTCCTTTCTCTGGTGCTTGTACATTTTGGTATGTGCATTGTACTGAGCTTTTCTCTGTCCTTGGATGCTTTCTGACACTGCGTAACTTCATCCATGTGCTTATATACTTTGATTTATATCAAAATTGGGGTTTACAGCTTCCTGGATTTGTTGTCTTTTGCACACTGCTCAGATGGAGGAGCTCACTATGGTGAAGCTACAGGAAAGGCAATGGAAGTCTGCTTAGGGTTGTCTTGTTCCTAAGGTGATTTGCCTTTAAAGATAAAAATATGTTCTTGTAGGTGCAGTGTGAAACCAGGTTATGCATTCTTTGTTAGGTATTTGTTGCATAAATACATTACTTTCAGAGCAGCAGCACTGTGTGATGGGTTTTTGCTCCCAGCCTGCGGTATCTCCAGGTATTCCCTGGAGCAGGTATCCAGGTTACCATCCTTCCAGAGCCCTAGGAGCATGGGTAGGATGCAGCAGCATGTGTCCTCCTCTGATGAGCAAAATAGTCCCCTGCTGCAGTTACAGTAAATCTGAAGGTAAACATTTAACAAGAATTAATACTTTGAATCTCAGGTTTATCATTAGGGTTGCACAATATAAGCCCCTCTTTCAAATTGTGTTTTATGGTAAACATTCGAACCTAGTGAGAGAGGGAGGCAGTGCAGCTATTTCTGAGTTTTCATTGTAGAATTATGAATATTTCTTTCTTGGAAACATTTTTAAAAAACAATTTTCAGTGACAGATTGCAAACTTTTACTTTCCTTCCTCTGAGTTTTTTGTATTCATTTTAGTTTCCATACCAGTCCATCAATGCACAAATTAAACTGAAATAATGATTCAGAGGATGTCTTGTAGGATGCTTAGTTCATTGCAAAAAATCTCATTACTCGTTACCAACCAGAATGCAGAAATATCGTCGTTTGGCCAGAAATATGTAGCTGTTTCAGTCTCAAGAGAAGATTTTATGCTATTTAGCGCAGGAACTTCAGATGTAGATGAATTGTGCATTTATTTCTTTGTATTTTGGAGAACAGTTTCAGGTATTTCAATTGTGTTTTGAAGGTATATGAGAAGTACAGTTTGGAAGAAAACCAGAGTAGATTAGCACCCAGGTGGTGTTACTGCTGTTAAGAGGTGTCTTTGATTAAGAAGTGAAAAACTTGGTTGTGCATTCAGCCGTTCCTGAGGCTGATTATAAAGGTACACTATATATAGGTAGGCAAAGAGCATCTGTAGCATACCTTTTGAAATACTGTTGTACCAAGGAGTAGATTTTCGAATAGTAAAAACTTCATGTAGTTTCCAAGCTCTGGAAACTGTACTTTTTATATTTTGGTCCTGTAAATTGAAAATTTACAGGACCAAATACATTAAACAGCAGGCAACATAGTGCAATAGGCTGCTTCTCAAGATTGCACTGCTAATGAAGAGCGTCTTCTTTCTTGAAGTTAATGATTGTTACATACTTCCTGGTATTTGCTGCCTACTCCTAAAGCAGATTGTCTTCATATACAAGTTTGTGAGAGAGATTTATGTTGATTCTAGAAGCTTGCTATTTCAGCAAGCCTGTATCCGTAGTGTCCGTGTCTCAACATGAGTCAACAAGATTCTATGGATACTCAAAATATTTTGAAACCATATGAACAGAATGTGTATTTTCCTCTGGCTAGTAAAAGTCAGTCATAAAGTCTTCATAGACTTATAATATGCAGAATCCAAGCAACTTGGCAAATAAATTGTTTGTTAGAGCATATTCTGGCTGTATTCTCCAAACTGCGTTTAGACAAAATAGCATTTTGTCCATGCCAGGTGTTGGACTGGCTGCTGGAGACTCAGGTTTTCTGTTCAAGGAGATGGAGCAGATTTTTGAGTTGGCCAGTGACCTTTCTAGAGAAGAATGTTAGTACAACATTTGTGCTTTGTACAAATGCTATGAGATGAGGAGAGAGGAATTTTATATTGCCTCTTAGTAGAGTATGATGGCCTGAATTAACAACAGAAAAGTCAATTAACATACTGATTGCTTTTTGAAAGAACTGGAAGAGAAATAATCTGAGCACTGCTACTTCTTTAATAGATTACTCCGGGTTCCTCAGATACTGGTTTTGAGGCTAGATGTTAAAATATTGTCTTTCAGAGAAGGGAGCTTGATCTTGAGATGTGTACCAAAACTTATGAGTGCCTTTTTTATTTCCATCTTTATTACAATGTGAAAAGCTTACATTATGGTCAATTTGCCAGTAGTTATTTATGCTTCTATACTGTACCTAAGGAGCATCTAAATTAGTTAGTTTTATCATTTAGTGTCTTATCTTTTCAGATAGATCTTCCATTCTGTTATATGCTTTATACCATGTAGCAATTAATTTGTTGTGTTGACTTGTTCTTTGTTTCTAGTTTATGCTTCTGCTTTTGCTCATTGTACATCTGCTTTCATATGTAGTTTTTTGTTGTTATTTTTGTATTCTGATACTCTTCATTATTCTTTCTCATATTTTCCTTCTTTCTGGCCCAGATTTTGGCATGTATTGTATTCATCAGAGGTTCCCATCTAGTATTATATGAAAGGTTCTTCTATAATGTTAATGGGAGACATGATGGGAAAAGACTTCATTTATTCTCCTTTGCTGGTGTGCTTGTGTCTAAAATTGTGTTAAAATGTAATAGGAATGCAAAGGAAGACTCTTTGGTGCCTCTAGATGTTGCTTATGCCTAAATCTGCCCCTTAATTATGTGATTAAACTTCTGCAAATAGGAAGTAGACAAGAATGCATTGAATTCCAGCATCTTTTACTAGACAGTAATTGTAAATATTAGATAGGAAGTGCAGTTAATTTACCTGAGTGAATGTCATTGACTGCAAGTTACACAAAATTACCAGTGCCGGAGTTTAGTTTTACATTTTGGCTTCACATTATGCACTTAAATAAACAGCCACATGTTGTCAACTAATGAAGTTAAACACAGAAAAGAAATAACTTTCTATCCCAGAGGCTCCAAAGGATTATCAGGCTAATGGCTACATTTTTATTCTGGTTTTGTAGAAAACCGTGTTCTACTTGGGGAATATAGTTCTAAATCTTTATAATTTCATCACATTTTTAAGCGTTTATTCATAGCACTATTTTGGTTTTATCATCCATGTTTGGTTTCAATGAACTTCTGTTCTAGTCAGACTAAAGCAATGTACCGAGGATGAATTTCACTGGTGCATACCAGGAGCAATCCAAGGCAATACCTGACATTTTTTCTAAATATTTTAATGGAATTGTAAATATGATGAACTACCTAGATTGTATGTTTGCTGTATAAATAGTTGTTGCAGTATTTTTAGATGGCATTAAAGTACAAAATATTATACAATATAAAAATGAAAAGGTGCCACATATTAATATATACTGGGTATACACTCAAGTGTTTGCAAGGTTTTACATTTTATTCATTATGAAATACTGGAACTTACTTCTGTCAGTCCCTGTAATAGTTAGGAGATAATAGTCTGGCTCATGTATGTGTAGCACTAAGGCATTCAGCTACTACTGATTTCTACTGTTGTGAATGTTATTGATTATTACAGAAATAAATACTGTTATGGCAAGCACCTGGAAGTTCTTTTTCAGCAGGATTTTATGTTTATGTAATGATTATTTTTGTATTTTTTAATAGTGTGCAGTTCGTGCAGCTACTGAAGGCAGAATCCTTGTGTTGGAAGGTTTGGAGAAGGCTGAGCGGAACGTCCTGCCCGTATTAAACAATTTACTGGAGAATAGGGAAATGCAGCTTGAGGATGGTCGTTTTCTTATGTCTGCAGAGCGTTATGACAAACTTCTGCAGGTATGGAAATGCTGTTTGGATTTCCCCTGCTCTTTTTCCTGTTCTTGGCAGTGCTAGAATACTGTTATTAAGGGGAGAGTATTTATGAGTCAGAGGCAGTGTCATCAAGGTTTCTGTGTTGGTTTTTTTTCTGGGGTGTTGCATAGGACGACATAGGCAGGGCAAAAGCCATGTGAAAAGTCAAACTGCTGCTTGCAACAACAACAAAAAGTTTTCATCTATATCTTGTCTCTTCACATGACAAAGAGTAGTCAACGTTAATGTTGTATGAAGTCTGTATGCTCTAAAATGTAAAAGCCACAATGTAAGAGTAACTAAAATATACTTGAGAAAACAAGTTTAAATTTGAATTGTTCACATGAAGTTCAGAAAATGCTTCAGCATTGTAGTAGCCCTGTTGCTAAGCTTTTAAAATGTTAAGATACCAAAAAAAATGGGGTAAAGATGAGAAACAGTATATTCTTTAGTGTTGTCTTGCCTTTAATTTACAAAAGTATATGTAAACAGCCAATCTAAATTATAGGAAATGGTTAGAGAATTTTCTTTTGATAGGAAAAGGGATTTTAGCATCTGTTGCCATTGCTGCTTTAGCCATTTTACTTTTTTTGGGCTTTGAGTCCTACTGCTTAAATGTGAGTGAATACTTTTCAGGCTTTTGGGGTCCTCAGTAAATCTCATCAAACAGTTTTAAGTAGTACTCTGCATCTTACTTTCATGTACCATAGCTTCCAATCACATACCTGTTAGTCTCTCCTAGCAGTCTGACACCTGCTTGCTCATGTTTCTGTCTGTCATACCTAACAGTGGTAAAGTACCTAGTTCAGACCTATGTGGCACAGGAAGGAAATTTACAGTAAGCCTGTTGTCATTGACCTTGATTAAATGAAGCCAACTATGCTGAAGTGTAGTAGATTCTGAAAATATATCCTTATTTCTTATGCCTCTCATCTGTTTCCTCTCTCATCTCTCATCATTCTTCTGATCTATGCCTTTTCCTACAACATTTTTCTGATATTCAATTAGTAGATGCAGTTGTTAGAGTCATTATCATTATATTTTAAATGTAAGCTTTCAAAATGTAATTGTATTTGAAGACTGAAAATGAGAATTCAAATTTAGATAGGATTTGGTTGCAATTATGCAAAGCATCTGCCTCTTTTCTTT
>JBCJKH010056697.1:18288-35506 GCA_039877255.1 Loriculus beryllinus
TTATGCAAAGCATCTGCCTCTTTTCTTTTTTCCTTTTTAACACTTTTCCTACTGATAAAATGCTTCAAAATGAGTGCCTTGGGCACACTGCTAATAGTATATGAATTAAATAAATCTCTTGCTACAATGCTAAATCTAATATTGTTGTTTTGTTGTTTGGGGAATATTGTATTATATAAGGTAATGTTCTTTTTCTCTTCTCCTGTGTGACTAATTACTGTACATCTAGATCTGCAGGAAATGTACTCATGTATGGTTTCAAGGAAGATGTAACTGTGATGTGGAAAGACTGAAGAGTGCATTTTTTGTGTGCAGTGAAGTTTTGTATGATAAGTGAAACACAACATTTAATGTCCTCATAAAGGAGCCTAGTTCCGTATTCTTGCTTATAATAAAGCGTAACTTGTAAACTAAACTTTTAAGATGCACATTTTAGTCTCCTTTACAGTTAGGAGGAAAAAAGAAGGAAAAAACTTGCTCATGGTAACCCATTTCTAATATTTTAGGATACAACTAATTTTGTGGTCCACTTATTTTCTGGGTTTTTTTGTGAAATCAGTAGTATAATGATACTTTCTCAGCTTTGACTATCTTCAGTTAAATTGCTACAGGCTAAGAGCTGCACTTAATCAAGCATTCTGTCTCTGTTCATTTTTGAAAAACTTGCTTTTACCAGCCACAGATTTGACTAGTTCAGCCCTCTCTAGCCCCTCTGAATGAAAGAAGAGAACATGGCCACATTTAGGTTGAATGACCTGTTAGTCTACAGCTTAGTCATCATAAGGCTTTAATGATGGGTTTCTTTTTTCTTTTCTTGTTGCTTTATTTTAATTAATTTAGAGTCATGCAAAATCAGAGTTAGATGCATGGAAGATTGTTCGGGTTAGTGAATATTTTCGAGTGATAGCATTGGGCCTGCCAGTCCCTAAATACTCTGGTAACCCTTTGGATCCTCCCCTTCGGTCTCGATTTCAAGCTAGAGACGTTTATCATCTGCCCTTTAAGGTAAGTGGCCTAGCAGAAGGGTTGGATTATGTGTACTGAGTAGAGCTAATATTTTGACATCATGTTTTACTTACCTCACCTTTGAAAAGAATCCTTGGGTAATAAATTTATCTGAAATGGCATTTTTCGTAATGGGGCCTAATAAATTCCTGGAAAGCAGGTTTAGTGTTGCCAAGGAATGTTGCAGCAGAAAAATAACTTCTGTAAAACATGTAACCCTAAAAGAAAGATTTTATAATCTTTCTTCTTTTATTTATTTATTTTTAATAAAATTAATTCTGTGTCAAGGAGCGAGTAGAATCCACATGTCTGAATTAGAGGGAAAAATAGAAATTGTACATCATGAGCTGTGACCTACAGTCTGATCCCCAAATTAATTTACTCTGTGATTTTATGTTCTATTTCCAGGACCATCTTCAGTTATTATATTCAATTGGATCAAACATTTCCACAGAGAGGTAATTTTTCATATTTAAAAAAAAGAAAATGGAATGAATGAAGAAAAGTGGTGTCTTTTCAGGATTCCTTGCTATTTTTGTGTCTTCTTTCACTGCATAGAGACCAGAACTGAAAGAAATTTTTTAATGTGTGTGGGTGTATGCTCACAGAGCTTTTCATATGCAGCCTTCATATAATGAATTCTTAATGCTTTAGAACTTCAATCACACCTTTCTTATTTGCACTCAGAAATAGTTTCAGCATCTTATACTCTATTTAACTTTTTAGACTTTAGTATTTTAAATATAGATAGCTTGTATAAAGCTGTAATTATTTTTTCCTATGCAGAATTTCTCAGCTCCTGTCTTTCGCTACAACTCTCTGCTCTCAAGAATCTTCTACATTGGGACTTCCAGATTTTCCTTTAGACAGCTTATCGGCTGCAGTTCAGATTTTGGTATGTGCATACACATGTGCTGTGAAACTGTATGGGCTTAAAATTCCTTAGATTTGGATTATTCGTGTTGTTAGAAGAAAATGAGCATTTAAAAGATAAAAAACCTAAGGGTGGTTTGAAAGGGAAAAGCACCGGTCAGATATCTCTGGATAATACTTTAACCAATCATGTAGCATAATAGTAAAGGACAAAATATGGCGTGATGGAAGATTTGTGATGTCATTAAATGTATCTTAGTTCTCAAAATGGGTTTTATTCCACTAAGTTGTCTTAACTGACTTCAGATGAATCTATAGGTTACTTGATGACCATGACATAGTCAGTGAAGAAAAACAAAAATTACAACCTAAAAGTTCTTCTGATTTAGTAGTATGCATGATCATATTGACTGCATTACAGAGACCCTGTTATTCTCCATTGACACCAAAAAGGACCCAAACCAACCATATTCAGATATGGGTATGTGACGCAGTTAAACTGTGAGATGAAGCCTACATTAGGTCTTTGGGTTGGCTGGCAGATTTTAGAATAACTGTAGTCACAGAGAATTATCTGAAGGTACAGGTTGTGCACACTTGAAGATGCGGTAGTTTCTGACAACCACAGACCACCACAGGGAAATGCAACTACTGCTCTTTGCTGAGTTCACAGTGCAAATCAGTCAGGTCAGGACCACAGCTCAGGCAGTCTTTCTGCTTTCTGACAGGCTTTTGTCCCTTAGACTTTATGATTACATAGTAAAAAGTCAAAGTAAAAACTGAAGATGCCTCCTGAAGGAAGTCAGGGAGATGAGATCTGTATAAAAAGAGGACTTGGGACTGGTTTATATGCAGGAAAATACAGTCTTGCAGTCTTTACAGAAGGGTAAAACACCAAGGCAGCTTCTGAAACCCTCTCTCCAAGGTACCAGGTGTATATAGAGAGGACTTTCTCTGTTTTGTCTCCTGTACAGTCATTTTACTTGTGGTACTGCTCAGCCACAGATCACTTCTACATATTTTACTGGATATACATTAAAGCATAACAATTACTTGTGTTACTGTGGTGTTCAGTCCCCTCAGTTGTGCTCTCTGCTTACAGGACATAATTTTTTTCTGAATTAGTTATACTGCATCAGATGTTAAGAAGTGATAAAAAATCAGATTCACAGAAATGAAATGTTTTTTGAAGGGGTTTAGGAAAGAAATACATGTTGGATTTTAAAATAAATTGTAACTTTTTATTCTTTGAGCTCTGTAGTGAAAAATTATTTTTAAATGAATGCCAGATGGCTTTCAGAGTAATGGAAAGAAAATGAGCCTTAAGCTATTATCTAAACTATGGAATGAAGGAAGCATTTTATTTTACATTAGAGAATGTGAAGTGTTATCATTGTATGACAGTGTCTTTTTTAGGTAGATGGGAACTGTTTCTTTTAGAATTAGTTTTAATCACTTGTTTTTTCTAAGCTGGCTGTTCCTAGTGATTCTAGCTACAGCATTTTTCCTTCACATGCTGGGTCACTGCCATCCTCTGCTTCTAGCTTGGTTGATTCACTTGTTTCAAAGTGTGAAGGGAATACATTGTAATGACTAGCTTCGTATCTTCTGTCATGGATTCAAGCAGTCCCAAATGTATTTCTTCAGTTGAAAACTCCTGCCTGCTAAAGGGGAGACTTTTTTCATTGGGTACTGTTCTGAAGAGGCTAATTTCATACAAGCCATTGTAATTTATTATTAGTTTGAGATAATGTGGACAAATTATATGTTAAGTCTTTATATATAGCCAGAGTGCTTTTAAAATGCAGTAAAGGACTCCTTGATCCTTTAAGCAGGACATTTACTACAGTGACTTAAATGGTTTATTTATACTGATCTTTTTTAAATATGGAAAATTATAAATAGTATTACTGATTATAAGTATAAATTGAATTATGCATTTCATAAAATATGCATGTCCTGGCTTCATTTCTAAGCAACTCTTCTTTCAGTTGGGTGCCTATGTAAATCCAAGTGTATAACTGAAAATCAGTTGATTTAATTTGAATTATATAATTTACTTGGATGAGGGCTTAAAAAGTAGTGCTAGTCCACTGACTGTTTTTCACTACTGTTAAAAGAAGTTCTTAAAAATTTACAAGTCTTTTTTAAAGCAAACAATTAAGCATTACTTTAGGGTTTTTGAAATACATTTTTCCACCACCAAAGTCTTCATGCAAGTGTTTCTTGAGTATTCATATATGCATTTCCATTTCATTCTCCACTACTACAGCAAAATTATAAAATCTTTGTCTAGTTCAGGCAGCAACTGACAAAAAATTTAGTACTTGCAACTAACAAGGAGATAGAAAAAAAAAAAAGTGTTTTCAGTTTTGTGTGGAAAGTGCAAGCAGATTTAATCTCATTTCAAAACAAAACAGTTTTGATCAAACTGTTCAGAAATTTCTAAGAATTGACTTAAGTAGAATCTGTACAATGTGATAGAATAAAAATTAAGCACTAGAAATTGCTGTGAATGTGTGGATCAGTATTTAATATAGATGTCTTGTCATATTGATTCTTTTTTGGTAGTACTATGAATCTTGATTACCTGTGGTGGAATTTGTCTTTCTGATCTTTAAATGACTATAGGTATCTGAGCGAGTTTCTGTAGCTTCCATTTATGCACAGGGAAGAAAGTAATTTTTAGAATCTGGTGGTTCTAATCTACTCGAGACATCTATATTATAATGAATTGCACTTGAGAAATGCTTGTTTTGAAATTTGATTGAATACTTCATGTAGTGGTCACTTATATACTGCCCTTGCAGTTTCATTTGAAGTTCAGCTCTATGTAAGATTTTCAGGTTAATGGATGATGATCGAATGAGCCAATAATTTCATTTTTTAATTTGTATTATTTAATTTGAATTAGGATTCCTTTCCTATGATGTCAGTCCAGCATGTTATTGACCGGCTTTACCCCTATGATGTTTTCCTTGGAAAAGAAGGCAAAACTGCAGTCAAAGATGCATTAAAAGTAAGTATTGTACATATATACTGTAATTCCAGGGAGCGATGGATTATGGCAGTAGTTCTAAACTAAACTAAAGTTTCTTCACTACTTCCGTAAAGAAAGGAAATTTTAGGTAAATTAAATGGCTATATTATTGCTGATGCTAAAACAGTATTTAAAAAAACCCAGCCTTCATAAGCTAGTAGATTTTATTATAATGAAAGGTGAATCCTTTGTGTTTTGTAGAATATTTAAACCCCAGTTCAAAGTCTGCAGAAAACCCCTCATTATATAAGCAGTTAATTAACTTGAGAGTAGCTGCTTACATGGTTGTGTGGTCAAATACTTAAAAAAAATACTTCAGCATTTGAGTTTCAAGAGGACATACTAAAATTACAATAGAGACCACATGCACAACATAAATTCAGTTTAGCATGATTAAAGATTATATTAGTCTCTGGGTTTGGTCTTTGTCAGTCTTTCGTTGTTTGTCGTTGTTTGATCTGTTTTGTTGTTTTGTTCATGTTTAATAATAGTTTAAAAAGCCTACAGTTATGATGAGTTATTCCATTTATCCTTTTAAAACATTAGTGCAATGCCAGCTTTCTTTTGCTTTTGAATATGTTGTAGGAGTCATATATGCTGTTGAAAATAAGCATTCACATCTTAGAGCATCTTTACCAGTTCTCTCAGTCCTGAAAATTAGAAGCTATTTGTACGTGAATATTTAGATATAACCAACTTTGTAGCTAGTGAATTTTTATTTTTCCTAAAACCAAGTCTGTGTGTCATGAAAATGTTTGTAGCCCGTCCCTGCTGACACCTTCCGTATGCTGCCTTTTTGCATTGGAGTTCAGTCCTATATTCCCTGTTTAACCAGGCTGGTCTCCTATCTGTTTTGCTGAGTTTTGGTATGGACAATCCTTGCATTTGAAGTTGACCTGCCAGCTTTCATGAACTTTCAAAGCTGCCTCCTATGGGGTCCTACCTACTGCTTCTTTGAATAAGCCGATCTGGCCTGAAATCCAGGGTCTGTACTCTGTTACTTGTCTTCATCACTCCCCCTTAGGATTTTGCACTCCTTTATTTCATGGACAGTACAGCTAAGGCTGCTGTTGATTGCCACATCCACAACCAATTGCTCCTTGCTTGTGAATAGCAGGAGCTGTATGTGCATCACTCCTGCCAAGCCAGGGCAGTGCCTGCGCTGAGGCATTATTCCATGCAGCCTCGGAAGCCTAGATTGATTGTCATGCTATGTTGCCCTTCCACCACATGGCAGGGTGATTGAAGTTGGCTATAAAAGCCATGGTCTGGGTGGAAATAGACTCCTATCTGCTAGCAGAGCAGTAACAGTCATTTCTGTTCTTAGTATGCCTTTATTTTAAATCATTTATGCCATTTGGTTTCCCCTGTCAGTTATAAACAGTGAATGACTTTATGTTCAATACCATCAGCTTCCTCTATTTTCCATTTCTTTTATTTAATTTTATGTGTTCCCATGTAACACAGGTTGATTTAACTACTAAAATACCTCTTTATCATTTATATTTTTGTGGGTTAATTTGCCTTTATTTTTTTTAATATACTTTCTCGTTACTCCTTATACAAACTTGTACCATTATGTCATCAAGTACACATAATCTTACTCGGAATTTTATTCTAATTGCACATAACAAATCTTGTTAAGGAATAAACCTCAAGAAATACAGAAAATAACTGGTTTTGCTGAGGAACTTCTGTTTGTAATGATATTTTAGTAATAGCAGTGCCAAAACTATATTAAATATGGAGAAGATATTTTTTTTTCCTTTTCATAAGAAATACAAGTGAGAAGAGTTTGGCAGAAGCAAGATGATTTCTTACTCTACCTTCCTACAGATACCCAAAGAGTGTCCGGCTAATGTTTGCTGTTAAATACTTCTGTGTAGCAGAATACAATTAATACAGTAATCTGAGAAGTATGAGGATTTGAAAAATAAATACTCAAAGTGTATTGCAATTGATGGGTTAATTTGTGTGAACGGAATAAGTTCTTAACATCAGCTATCATTTAAAGAAAATAAAAAAAAATCATATAATAAAATATGACCTATAGGCATCAGACTTGGAGACAGATACGGGGAAGTAGTAATCTAGCTGATAATGTATCTTAGTTTCAGGAGATCTTCCCTTCCAGTCTGGCTGTTGGAGCTGAGAAGTGAGGTAGCCAGTGGTTAGGCTAAGCATCTAGTTTTGGCAGCTGTTAGACCCCATACATAATTCTTGAGGAGGTCGTATTCTGAAGGCACTGTCTTTCCAAACCTTATCTTTAACCTAGGTAAATCTTTTTCCTTGCATGCCTCCCTGCTGACTGAGACTCCATCAAGACCTAAGTATTCCTCTTAATCCTTATTCTCAATAATGAATTAATGTGAAATACTGACTTTTACCTTCCCTGTGAGTTAAAGTAGCTTGTTACAGTGTTAGTCTTGGGTGCTTAAAGATGCTTTGAAATTCAAATATCTTGCTGAGTGGATCTAACTGGAATTAAAATCTGATTTGGACTTAACTCTGTTTATCAACCAACTTTTTTAATTTGATAGAAATGTCTCCTTATGTCAAACTGCTTAACATCAAAAAATCTGTTATGGATTGCACACTAATGCAGGGTCAGAAGTGATCTAGAGAGTTGCTTATCATATAGAACGTTTGTACAAGTGCTACAGATCGCAGTATTCATTTGTTCATTAGCTTGCAACAGACAGGACAGAGGTACCAAAATAAACTTGAGAATGATGTGCCTCTAAATACCCTTATTTGAAGTTTCTACACTTTGGAAACTGTGTCCATTTCTATTCTCATTTTTAAAGACCTTAAACTTAGAAGGCCTTGCAGAGGAAAATACGACTTGGTTTGAATTCTGGCCTTTAAAATTGTTCTGTGCTTGCATGAAATACTGTCATGAAAACTTACTTTGACAGATGAACATTTGAAATGTGATTGCAAAAGTTAAGTAAATATTTATTTAAGCTTTTTCTCTACAAGATTTTTATATAGAGGAATTGGTGCTTGCAAGGAAAACAGTCTCCAGTTAAACACATATGCTTAAGCACATATATGTCTCCCACACTATTGGAGTTTTCTTTTCTTTATATTACTGCTAGGCATTTATAAATCTGGTCATCTTCATTTAGTCTGAGTTTGGTGGCTCATAAGATACTGCAACTGTTCTATACTTAGTTCCTCATTGTTCCATAGAATTTTAGTATTTCACTTCAGATTCATCAGAGATTTTAGGGTTTGCTTTTTTAAGTCTCACATGCCTTTTGCCTGCCTTTTTTTCCCCACTGTTGGAAACAGCCTTTGTTGTTTTTGGTGGTGGTTTGGTTTTTTTTTTCACCTTCAAATCGAGACAATCTTCCTATCAGAGTTTAGAAGCAACGTAGATCAGGTTTGTCTTAATAAATGAGCAAGTCCCTTTTAGCCTGCTATCCTAGTGATTAACTTTGCTCTGAGGCCATTCTCAGTTACTTTTTTTTTCATGCCTTGATTGATTCTGTGTTTACTGTGTTGATCTTGTATCAAATCAAAGTTTCTTTGTTCCCTTTGACTCATTTTTGTATTATTTTCACACCCACTTAAATCTTACCTCCTTGTTGAAAACTTTCCCTTGCAATAGGGAGTCTTCGGAGTACATAGGCACTCTTTCGTGGGGTGTAGGCTAATAGAAAACTGGAATCTTTTTTATTGTTGACACTTTTGTTCACTTGTAAGATATTTCTGTTGCAAATTTTGGTCTAAGAAAGGATGTCTTTCCCTTTTATTTTCCCTACAGTAGTTTGTAATCTTTGGGGTTTTGCATTAATGAATGGTCTTAATGCCAGTACATACCATTTTGTAGTGGAATCTGTTCAGACTCCACTGTCTATCCCATCTTGCACTTGAAGTTCTTAGGTTGCTTCTTGTGAAACAGTTCAGTCCTCTTGTTCCTTGAAAAATTCTCTTTACTTCCCATGCAGAGAATCCTTAAGAAAGATTAGTTGCTTTTGGATGCCTCTTTTGGGTATCTTAGCTGTCTTGTGGGTTCAGCATAGTGGTTATCTGCAAATAAGTCTCATTTAAGCTCTCTGTTCCTTTGACCAGCCGCATCACCAGCATATTCTGTGGTTTCAGTGCTGAGACATAACTGATCACTTAGATACTTCCATGTTGTCAGAATGCGTCTTCTTCCTTTTTTGTAATTTTTACAGTTTGCCTTTTCTCACTTGTTTCTAGGTGCGTAGAATGTGGCCAGGTAATTATGAACTGCCAAACCCTTAATTTTGGTGCCTAGTCTTCTTCTATTCTTTCCTCTTGAGTCTGAGGCACTGAGTCTCCTAACTATCTCTCAAACTTTCTGATACTGACTGTGCTCAGAAGTTGTCCTTCCAAGCCACAAATATTTTTTCCTTTGCAGCTATCAACTTGGACTTTGTGTGGAGGAAGTTGTTTCTGGCTCAGGCAGAAGTATGTTTAATGTGTTGTACATCCATTTCATGCCACACTCTTGATTCCATATCTGGCTGTCATAATTCTAAGTAAAGAACTATGTCAAAAAGATCTGCCTTAGTCTGAAAGCTACATTTTTGTTTGCTGCTACTGTTCAGGTGTAAGTGTGGTAAAGTGCTTACATGTGATGAATTCAGATTGTAAAAATTCAGTTAGGCGAATTCAAGTTGTATATATTCAGTAATGATCTTCACAGAGACAGTCCTCTTTCACCATCCTAATTTAGGGTCTAAAAGGCTGGCTGCAGAGCCCTCAACAACATTTTAAGAAAACAAACAAACAAACAGACTACCCCAAAAAACTCAAACCAAAGAACACCTCAGAAATTTTAGATCCCCAAGATCTTTGTATACAAGGTCTGCTGCTGCTGTCTGCAAATCTTTCGTGTTGATGCAGAAGCTGCTGGTGCAGATACTCTTTTTCTTGCTCCCAGTTACTTTCTCTCATTGGTATACAATTAAGGGATTTTAGTGTACAAACACTTCGCAGTTTCCTGTATGAGCAGTTTTGGCCCTATCCAAACTGCTGTTAACTTAGTAAGAATATTGCGAATAACGAACATAAGACTGGTTCATTTAACAGAATTATAGTGGAAGCGTTTCTTAGAATCAGTTTTGAGATACTGCCCAGTAGCCGTTCATGTCCTCTGTGGTTGTTCAAACACATAATGGTATCTGAAGAAGACTCAGCTGTTATAATAAGGATATAATTCAGTGCAGTCCTTTACTGATCATTTATCTTAAATTCATGTTTAAACATGCATTTTTTGTGGGCTCTTGTTCCAGAGTGGGAATTTACAAAGCCATGAAGAGCCAAAGTGTTTATATGATTGAATCTCAGTTTTCTTTCTAAACTTTAGAAGGCAGTGGTGTGAATCCCTGTAGTGATAAAAACTACATGCTTTTGCAGAATTATTTTACATTAGTTGCTTCTGTTTAAAAAAAAAAATATTTATTTTTTTTTTTTTAATTTTAAAGAATTTTAAGGAGTTGAATAATACTCATTTTCTCTGATTTACTCAGCTTCCACTGGAATAAAGTGGCTCTATGACTTCAGTAATTTCAGTTAGTGGCTCTTTTGTGCATAAACCCCCCTGACTGACTTTCCCTTTGCTAGCAAAATAGACTTCATGTAGGGTATTTTAAATGGTTTCCATGCTTCCTATATACAGCATAAATTAGGGTATAATTCTTAAAAGAGGATTGGGAAGACAAATGTCTCTTTATTTGTCCTTGATATACCCAGAACATGCTGAAGGCTCAATTTGTACAGGTTATTCTCAATTTTCACTGTATGATAAGGCTGTGGAGCTAGGTAAACATAATGTTTGATGGTTATTTTTATTGGTAGCCAGATGTTTAAATCTGCAATTGGTTTTAATGACCTGCAGAGATCGGTGGTCTATTATTACACATGCTAAAGGCTATCATCTGTTTCTCTTATTATTTTGTTCTGTCAGGCTAAGACTTGGCAAAGTCACCATATGACATTTTCACTTTGCATCTGTCACTACAGTCATAAAAATTAGATGGTATACAATCTTTTTACTTTGGTTTTAAATGCAAAATGTATAGGCCAACACACGTATGTGAAGTGAAAGTTGAACTAAAGTAAATGGATTTAGGACTTCACAAGCACTTGAATATACTTCTGGCCATGTTTTCAGAAGGAGCAGCTTCAAAACACAGAAAGTTGTATTTAATAATTGATTTTCTTCATCCCCTAATTCTACAGCGTTTTGAGCTTCAGGATTCAAAAAGTCACTTGCTTCCTCGAAGGATTACCAAAGTAGAAAGTGCACATGGAAACAAACCCTTCACGGCTGATGTAACTGTCCAGATTGGTGAAAAAGAAGTGACATTCCAGGTATGAATTTATATCTTCATAAAACTATAGATGTTTTTAGATATGAATTCTTTTCATCTCATTGAGATACATCTCATTGAGATACAAATTCTTTTCATCTCATTGAGATACAAAAACGCATTTGCACTGAATATATTTTGGTAGAATAGCACATTTTTTAGATACTATAATATTTAATTATGGATATACAAGATTTTATTGCTAGATAAACCCACACTTTCCTACATGTGATTCATTAAAGTTTCTTGTGTTAAAAAAAATGCTAAAGAATAGATGAAAGAAAAGCCTCTAAATTTCCATTTTTTAAATTGTATTAGAATAACAGAGTATTTATGATGCTTTTGGTGCTGCTTTCCCTTTTTTGTTCTAATAAAAACAATAGTCTGTCTTTGTCTACACTTCAAATAAAATCTAATGAGTGCTTAGTAATGTTCTGATAGAAGATGTTGGGAAAACAGAACACAAGTAATCATATCAACAATGGTTAGAGTTTCTTCTGATGAAGTTTATGAAGTGCTAGGTGGTGAAATAAGGGTGTATTCATGCAACATGCTGATCTGCAGATTAGAAGTTAATATTGAATTTGGAAAGTCTAGAATTAGTAGGAGTCAGAGAGAGGTGAAGAGTATCCTCAGAGAGTTTGTACCATGACAAAGAGGGGAGCAGCAGCAAATGGAAATTTGTCAAAAAAGGTGGGTCTGTAGGGACCTGATTTAACTCTTTCTTGAGGACAAGCTTTTTAATTTTGCTTGATGTGTAGGTGATACTTTCTGAAAATAGGTCTGCAGAATGTCTCTTTGGGAACAAGATGACATAAAGAATGGGGAGTGGAAATTGTGTGATTGAATATTTTTTTTAAGTGAAAGATATAAGTTTGATGGATGACAATCGTCAGCAAAATACCACAGTACTTTTGGAGAAGTGTAACCCAGGCCACACAAAGCTTAGAGTTGTCACAGTGTAGCTTATTTAGCATTTTGATTGTATTCTTTTTTCCTTATAGGTTCCAGCTGGGACTGCACTGTTAAAAAAATGTCCTCGATCAGATACTTTTATAAAGACTTCCAGCCATGATCAACTGTTGGCAGAAATGATGCAATCCCATATGGTTAAAGATATGTGTTTAATTGGAGGAAAAGTAAGAATTGAAATTTCTTTTCTCCCTCTTTCCCCATGTTTCTTAGAATGTAATCTAGTTCTTACTTTTTAACTTTTTAGGGCTGTGGCAAAACAGTTATTGCTAAGGAGTTTGCTGATATACTGGGATACAGCATAGAACCTATCATGCTCTACCAGGTAAGTAAACTATGATTTAAATATGATCTAAAATATAATACACAGGTGTTGATTCTTTCTGTATATTCTCTCCCTCAGTTATTTTAAAAACTGGAGCAGAGCTGTGTATGTGTAATATATATACTTTTTAATCTATATAATATGGTTAAAAAATAAAGGTTAGCAAAGATTTCAAAGACAACAGTTTTCTGGTCATTATAGAGCATTTTTTACTCTCTGTGTTAGAATGCTTATCTAAAATATCTTCTCATTGCAGGCCTAAATAGAGGGGATGCTGTGCAGCAATATAGTTGGTACAATGTTGCTACATATAACCTAGCCCTGATACTGCTTTCCTTCAATTTTGTTGAATTTGTTGTGAATATGTAAGAGAGGTAATCTAAATGTAAGGAGAATCATTTAACACAGTGGTCTTTTTCATAGCCACAGAGAACTGACAGCTCATTCTGTGATTTGGCATGACTGAGTGTCATAAAAGATACTTCATCTTTTGTGTCTTCTCCTTTTTGGATTTTTTTCCCCCTTTTGAAATGTGATTCTTGCCTTTAGGTCAGAGTGGTGACCATTGTAATTCATGCATGTTGAATGCCTCCGGAAGACCTTTTGTTGTTCCATTTTCTTATTTATTTATGAATTTTTCTCCATATGCTATTTAATCTTAAATGGTATTCTCCATTACCAAAACTATTTTTTTTTAATTCTAATGGTATATGGTTTCTTTATTGTATTGAGGGTTTTATTTTTGTGGGGAAATTTTTTAACACTCTTGCTCATGATCCATAAGCTTAATCTTTTTTCTGTGTGTTTGTTTGGTTTTTTTTTAATTGTCTCTTCTGTCAAGATAACCTGATATCCTCTTACATATTTATTTTTTCTGATGCCTGACACATAGAATTTCTCTGCCTTTTTTTACCTTCCTGTTTATCCTGACAATTACATTTGCAGCGCAACTGTGTTGCAGTATTGATTAGAAGATAAGGTTCTGTGTTCAAAGTTGTTGCATTCTAGAAATGCAAAATGAAGGCGGTGTTTAAATATAATATCTGCGTATTTCATTCAGTGAATATTAGCTTTGTTATTCATAGGTGCTACAACAAACAGATCATAATCTTCTGCCTGTAGCATAATTGTTGCTAAATTTTTATGTTGTGTCTTAGTACAGATGTGGCTTTAAAGATGAATTTGGGGTGAAATGTGCATTGAGGCATGAGACTGTTTGAGACATGCACAAGCAGTTGACATAGTCATGGCAGTCATGGTAAAATGGAAAGAAGGAAGAACTGGAGAAGTCATAAGGGTGTTCAAGGGCTTTGAAGGTGGTGGCAAGGAGTTTGTTGTTGTAGCTGTGCTTTTAATGAATTGGAAGATGAAATGTACAGTAATTGAAAAAGCGCAGAGAGAATGTTTTTGCTGTAGAAAATGTAAAGTTGCATTAAAAAGATTGCCTTAGGAGTAGTAGTAATGGTTCCAGGAGGGTTGGTCATGCAGGATAATAAGGGAATTAAGGTTTTGGAGCTGCCAGTTGTATTGAAGTGTGATTAAAAAATGGCATAGTGGGGCTGCTGTACACTTGGGGGTATTCCTTTTGATTTCATCCTGGCAGCACTTCAGGCTTTCTCACAGCGCTGGGATATTTTTGCAGACTCCATGCTCTGTCATTGTCATGCTTAACAGCAGTCTCCCATAGCCAGTGGTCACTCAGAATTGTCAGTCTTAGATCTTGATGTATTTTAACCTCATGACATAAACTGGAAAATTACGAGATTAGAAAGCAGAATTAGTTTGCTAGCTTTTCACAGTAGAGACCACATATGTAAGGTTTTCTCCATTACCCCAAGAAATAAAAACATTCTTAAACAGAATATGAACTTGAGAGTCTCTGATGACCTTGCAAGTCAAAATACACCAAATATCACAGGATTCACAGTTGTAAGTGATAATAGGCAGTGCTGCAGAGGAACATTAGCATCATATTAGCAGTATATTGGTCTCTTTCTTCCATACCTTTGCTGCTTGAAATTTTTCACATGCAGCATGGAGATCTCCAAAGGAGGAAATGGCAGTGGCAGCTGCTTTGGAACCGCAGTGCCATGTGGGGAGAGACACTGACAGAAATGAGTGGTGAGGTTGAAGGGTTAAAACAGATAAAAAGTGAGAGAAAATAGGAAAAATAAATATTACTGATGCTGAAAAAAGAAAGACAATCCTTTAATGTTTTCCTGCGCTGTTGAAAACCTCCCCAGACAGGATCCCACTGCTTTTCCTTCCCTCTGTATGGCTTCAGCTGATAAGGGCACAGACTTTGAAATTGTGTCTGCATAGATGGAAGTTGGACAGATGACTTGTGCCTTTTTCTTATGCTTTAAGGTGGCCAGGAGTGAGCATATTTGGGTTCCAAAGCTACGTAACCTCATCAATGTAATATTATGTTCATAGTGGTATACTTGGCTTCCCAGCAGCACCTGTTACCTTCTGTACAATGGCATATTAAGATAGGTGCATAGTTTCTTAGCCAGAACTGAGTGTCTCCAGTTAGCCTGCATGCTTCTGTCTGCACTTGTCACTGTAAAGATGGTTTCGAATCATCCCAGGAAAAAGAGTTCTGCAATTTACCAAACCTGCTTAAGGACAGGCGCACCCTAACCCTTGTTTTCTTACACACAATACAATATTGGGTACTCACCAGCAAAATTATATAATTATTTTGTTAAAAACATGGCCACTGTTTTTCAACATCCTGTATTTAATTAGTATGGCTTTTCTGAACAGGAGCAGAAGACTTCCTTTTTGGAAACGCGTAAGAGGAGCTGACAATGAAATTAGTTGCTCAGTAAACACCTAAAGGGATCTGTAATTCCTATGTCAATAAAACCTAGGCCAGGGGGTTGAAGTATTTCACACTGAAGTGAACCTTTCCTTTGGTTTCACCAGTGTTTGATTAAGTTCAGAGGGCAGAGGGGTTTTATAGAGAGGCTTTTTGGTGGTATCAAACAGTATCGCTAAGGCAAATGAATGACTGTTTGTGAGCTCATTGTTCACTATGAATTCCTGTATAGACCAATGTATGTAAGATCCACGTGTGTATCTGTATGTATAGATATTTCCTATGTACAATGCCTTACATAATGTCAAAAGTTTTACAGGAAGCAGTGTATTAAACTCATTGAATGTAGGAGAGCTCTATATCTTTGGGTAAATTTTAAGAATGTATTTGTTTTTCTTAAAATATGAATAACACATCATAAGCTTTCCATAGCAAACTAATGGGATAATTTAATGACTGAACAAATGTTAAATGTAGAAATTTATACAGTAATTCAGCAGTGAAGGCTATGAAAAGCTGGATAATGCTGTAAATTGAGCAGGTTTTTCTACTTTGTTCAAGAAACTGCCATTTTGGTTTGGTTTGACTTGGTTTGATGTGGGGTTTTTTTTGTTTGGTGGGTTTTTTTGTTTTCGTTTTGTTTTGAGAGACAGTATATTGTTCTAAGTCCATTTCTAAAATTAAGGAGGTTTTTATTTGTCCTATGGCTTATTTTTATTTTCCAATAATTTCTGCAGCACAGAAATGACCAGCGGCACTTCTTTTGGACTGAAGCAATAGCACTGTTTTTCTTCAGCCTCTGTGCAGAAATGAATTCTTAGAATTTTTTATATATATATATGTATATAATGTTTACTTTTAGTTTTAATATTTGCTTCATCATTCTTTCCTTCTGAGGTTGATTTAAGGGCTTCAGTAGTTTGAAAAGGCATAGCTCTTTATACTGATTTCACCAAAAAAGCCTCTAAAAGGTTTTGTGTTGTGAGGTGAGAATCAAATTTACCTAAACCAAGGGTTCCCAAAGCTTTTGAGCACATACATCACCCCTTATACTAACAGTTGGCTCAGAGAACAATTCCTGTCTCATTTGTGATATCTGACATCATTATATGGATTTCTCATTATATGCAATTCCAAGCAAATTGCTGACAAAAAGGAAGCTCATCCTAATTAGGAAAAGTTTGTTTTTAAGCTGTCTCTTAATGCAGTTAAGCAACAGCAAATGAGAAGCAGCAGCCAGCTAGTTCTTTGTGGACTGTAGCTAGGGCACTTTTGGTTTAAACTTTTAAAATAAAACATTTTTGTCCCCCAGAGTTTCAGGGGAAAAAACCACAATATTCAAAGTGATGTTACTACAGTTTTCCAGCAATTTGTTCCTTTTCTTCCCCAGCAAAAGCAGTCTTCTAAGCACATCATTAGTGTTTGTGTATTGTGATGGTTTTGTTTCTAGGACTTTTTTCTTTTTTTTTTTTTTTTTTTTGCATGACCTCATTATTTTTTTTCAACAAATTTCTTCCAATTTTTTTATTTGAGAAATACTAACAAAATACAAGTACAAATTGGCATGAAAAGCAGGAAACATAGGTTTTTCACCTCATAATTGCCAAGAATGTGATTAGTAGTGTGAGCCGTGAAAAAGGCTAGGTTGGAGGCTTGTATTACTACAGCTGCTAAAAGGAGTGAACATAGGTTATGCCACTTGTTTTCTGTCCTAAGCTCTTTTTTTCCCTATAGAATCATAGAATCGTTAGGGTTGGAAAGGACCTTCAGATCATCTAGTTCCAACCCCCCTGCCATAAGCAGGGACACCTCACACTAAACCATGCCAC
>JBCJKH010056700.1:0-13824 GCA_039877255.1 Loriculus beryllinus
TAATACACTGTTGTTTAGACTGTAAGTGCTTTAACAGAGTAGAATCAGGCCACAAGAACAGTGAATTTCTCTGTAGCATCTTTCGGGCATCATCCCTTGTGTCTTTCTTTTTTGAAGTATTTTGAGAAGGTTCACAAGGCTAGGAAAAATGGCTTGAAAATTCCATATATACACATACTAAAACAGCAGATTAGTGCTCCATCCCACACATGTTGCCAAAATTAGATTTCCCTAAGGGAAAAGAGAGTTAAAAAAATAACCAAACAAGCAAAAGAAAACTGTTTTTTCCCTGTGCACTACTGGAATATTAAATTAAAACTGTCTTTTTATTTTTACAGTTTAGCTGAAGATCTTAGGGAAACAAATCTTGTAAGAAGATGTGTTTGTCAGTGCAAAATGCAAGCATGTCACGACCTGTGAAGACCTTTGTCTGAGTTCACACCTTGAATGTTCAGTAAATCGCTTTGATGAGGGTTGAGTCCCTGTGAAGAGCTCTACACCTGTATTTTATCTTTCTTTTGGATAGTACAGTGTTCAGAAATCACTTGTGTGAAATCTGTGGACATGTCTAGTTAAAGAGGAGGCAACAACTGTCTCTAACAGAATCAAAGGCTTGGTGCAGATCAGGGCCCAAGCCACTGCTGTGGCAAAGTCTTGTGTGAGCTAAAACTCCTTAAAGGAAGGCTGAGAACAATTTTTCACTCTATTGTTTTATTGCATTTAATTAGCAGTCTCATATTGGGATGTATGGGGAAATAAAAAACTCAAGAATTATGGTTCACTTCCTCCTTTGTCGACTTTGAGCAAGGCTGCTGTCTCTTTCTAGTTTCTATTGTGCAGGTGTGCAGGCCACAAGTTTGACTGTTGAGAAAGCTTCATTAGGGGGACAAAAAAATCTTAACAACTGTGAGGTAGTTAACTGTTAGGTATCTTAATTTAAGCATTGGGGGATGGGGAACAGAGGAAAAGTCAGCTTCTGAAGAGTGCTGAATACTTGACTTTTACCACTGGCATTGGCTGTTTGTTTTTGTGGTTTAATATAGGTTAAAGGGGCTAAATTGATGAATCTAAGTTTGAATGTCTTGGTAAGGAAAGACCTCCCATCTTAGGCTAATCCTTCCAGCACTGGTGGAACAGTGGTAAATCCATGTAAGAACATGTATTATGCCAGTATTTGTGCTGCATTTGCCCTCTAGAGAGGCAGGACATTTCATTCTCGTTATTGATAGTTGAGTATCTCTCCCTTCTGCTATTTCTATGAAAAAGCATCAGAAAACAAAAACGCATTCCAGGTCCATACAGAAAATAAAACGCTATACTGCTTTCTAGTGACAGAAAAGTAAACATTTACGTTTAAAACAAGAGGAGAATTTCCAATTATTTTTATTGTTACTACTTTTCTCATCAAAACCAAAAGTTTCTTTCTGGAACTGTTTATTCCTTAGGCATCCATTGGCCTGCCTGTCATCTGGGAACAGGAAATATCTGAAATATCTGTTTTTAGAAATTAAATTTTGTAATATAACATTGAGAGCTCTTGATTTTAGGGCTAGGATTTTTGAGCTGGAAATACATCATGCTACACTTTTCTCTCATACCAGAACCCCAGCTGGTGGTATCAGTGGTTTGGAAAGGATGGAAAAGCCTTCTTTTCCAGAGCAGGAAGGTTCACAGTATTAAGCCATGTGTAACCCCAGCTATGATTGTACAGTCTTACTTTCCTTTGGAAGTACTGAGGTAGAGAGGGGGTCTTCTTTTCTGCCAGTAAAGGCAGAACAACAAAATGAGGAACTCCTGTATTTACCTCAGCATCAGAGATGTGAACGCTCATCCCACTTCTGTTTTCTCCACCTGCTACTCTCCAAGCCTTCTACACATTTTAGTACTAATAACGCCATGAAGGACAGTTGAAATTTGCATTAAAATGTTGCTTACATGGGAAGTGGCTGGCCTTATCTGTGTCTCAAAATTGCTGTTTCAGTAAACTCATGAAAATCTCCATTAACTCAGTTATGCTCAGGTTCACACATTCCAGCTCTGCTGTGACTCACTGATGGTCAGACACTTTACATATGTGTATGTGGCTGTGAGAGAGAAAGCTATGATTGTCCTGTAGGTATGTGACTGGGGAAGAAACTGTTCTCCCCACAGAACTATAGTGCTAGTATTTCCATTTGGGTTTGAGTTAAAAACATCAGTAGTACATGGAGATTTATAGACAGTAGTGCTAATACACTAATTCAGCTTTCTTAATGATACTGTTCTACATCAAAGCAGGGAACATTTAGCATTTTGGCTTTTAAGAGAAAGAGAATGAGATGTTTAACATACGGCATGGTTAGAAAGTGTGTATAAGTTGTCATAAGCATTTACTAGCCTCTCTCTAACTTTTCCAAGCCTGGTTTTTTTATTACATTTTTGGCCTGACTTGATTAAATACCAGATTCAAGCCATACCTCAGATGGCTGAAGATACTTATGTACCTGTACAGCAATGTGGCCTGTGTGGCTGGCATCACAGGGATCTGACTTAGAAGCTGCTGCAGTGTAACAGGGAGGGATAGACAAAAAGCAATAAAAAAGAAACAAAAACCAATGGAGTATCTCCTGGTGCTGCCCTTGAAGCTGTCTTGGCGATCTTTGATTCAGATAGATAACTTGATAATAACGTGGAAGAAAAATTACACAAACTATTTTATTAATTGATGTTCTCACACTTCATCTCATTGCTGACATTTGTTCTCACTGTTTACATTTCCACATGTCACGTTTATGGAATGCTTATGGTAGTGAAAGTTTGCATAAGAATCACGTAATTAGAATATTTTGGGTTGGAAGGGAACCTTTAAAGACAGTCATACTCATGTATGGTTTAAGTCCACACTTAACTAAACAAAGCATACAAATTACTGAAGACAAGACTCTGCAGGAACTTCATAAGCATTGTGCATGCCTGAAGCATGAGGCTGTCTAGAGTGCTAAACAGGGAAGCAAACCTCAATCCCTACACAGCGATATGTATTCATCTCCCTCAGCTCATTTCTCAGCTCTGTTGCCCCGTTATGGAACTGGCAAGGCCATTTTGAATTTCTTTTCGTAAGATGTATGTGATCAGCTGGCATCTGGAAAAAGCCACCCTTGAATTCTTTGAGTTTTTGAAAAGGTGTTTTTCACTTTGCTACTGGAGTCTTTAGCATGTTGATTGAAATTTAACTTGTTCAGTTACTTAGTAGTAGATGAGAATAGGCAGACTGGAGAGTGAAGCTCTTAGCCAAAGTGTCCAGCAGCCATTCCAGAATCCCCCATATACCATGCATGGCAACCACAACTATGCCACCCTCTGACTGACTCTTAGTCTTCACAGCTGCCTTACCACCCTCTTCACAGGGCTATGAAGGATATACAGAAACATCCAGGATTAAGTGCAGAAAGTGCATTCTGAGTGCAGTGTTTGCGTCAGAAGCATTAGTAGGGCAGGCATGTGATGGTGAATGTTGATACAAGATACAATTCCAAGCAAAGATGGAATGCCAGTATCCAGCTTGGGGAGTTTTCACTTGCTCATATAGCCTTCTCACACTGGAGATGCTTGTGGAAAGGCTGACAGACCTATGGTATTGCTTATATGAATGCTTCCCTGTAATATCTGGGACAAAAGGTGTCTTTTCACTAGGATTGCTGCTTTCCCTCTGTGCTCTCCTGCAGCTGGCAGGGGCTGAAGTTCCTTGAGCAGTTAGTGTATGTAATTAGTTTCCCTGACATCCTAAAAACATTTCTTAAGCATATAATGCCTTGCAAGGTAAAGCTGTTTTTATCCAGATTCTCTGTCTTCGGGTTGAGATGGGCTCATCAAGCTTTGGTGTGTTTAACCGTGTCCTGCCATTACAGCTACTGCTGTTAGGTTTTACCATTCATAAGAAGACCCCTTCATTACCAGCCACTCTCTCTCCTATCAGGACTCTGATGTTCTAGTTTTTATTTGTGAAATGATGCAAGAGTGGTGCTTGGCATTTCCCTCTTCTGGTTGAAATGTCTTGGTCCTTCCCATTCCCATTTCTTCTGGCACAACTTTATCTCACAGGAAGGCAGCCTGGCCAGCAGCCTGGACTACAGCAGGAGTAGGCCAAGCTATATTCAGAAGCTGACCTGAGCTATTGTGCTACTAAATTTAAATGACCATGCAATGTTTTGCCACCAATCAAGTGAAGTTTTCTTTCAGCAGTTATGAAATGCAGCAGAAATATTACTAGAAATCTCTCCAGAAAGGGGAAAGTACTGGAAAGTGGAAAGGGTTCCATCCCACGGAGTGTCTGTGAATACAAAGTGAAGACCCTCTAGAGGAGCAGTGCAGGTTGCACACAGAGTTTTGCAAGACCTTGAGAGACTTGGTTTTTAGTGTAGTTGAAGTAGTGATCTGATGCTGAGGTTGGTTATTACAGACTATGAACCCATTCGTTCGTTTCAGTGGCTGAAACAAGCAGATACTGCTTTTTTAATTCTCAACATCTGAGTCCATATTTCAGCCTTGACATGCTCTGTTCCCTTGCTGTTCTTCAGTGCTCCTATAGTCCCTGGATAAATTCATTCACACCACTGTAATTTTCAGTGCTTTGCTAAAGATGGCCATCAGTCCAAGGGGGGACGATACAGCTTCCATGTGCATATTTTCAGCGTTGTTGACTTTTGGGTTTTTGTACTTTTGTCTTGTTATTGACTAATCTTCCTAGGCCTTGCAAGCAACACATTTTTCCTGCAGGATGGATATTGTGTTCTTCTCTCATATTGTTTTCTACGAAGGGGAAAACTTTTACTTAGGTCAGCCAGAGGAGGATCAGCCCTCTAACATGTTTTTGGCTTGCTCAGCTGTTCCAGTGTTTCTGAATGCTGAATATTTCTGTTCCATTTAAACAAACAGTGCTGGCAAAAAATCCAATTACAGTAGTAGTTGTCAGTGTAGAAAACCAAGCTATTAAATTCTGGTGCACGGTTGAATCTCTTTAGTTCCTAAATAGGATAGATCAAACTGTTTCTTCTTTTTTTTTTGTGAATTAGTGGCACAGATAAACTCTGGCAAAGAGACTAATGCAGTTTGGACATTAAAACATTTTAGTCTTTTAGTATATAAAGAGTCTGCATGCTTTGGATGCATAAAATCAATATGTAATTCCAATTGCATATTAATAAAATGTCAGATTAATTTTATATGGTGAATGCAGAGTACTGCTACATAAAGCAATAATGGGATGGACTGATGCATTAGGAGGATGCATTCTTAGTGTGCTTACATGCTTTTAAACTGCAAAGCTGTTCTTCTAGCTGAGGCAGATTTTTGCCTATTAAATATTTCCTTCAAGTTGTCCCCGTGATTCCATTTCTCCCTTTTTGTTTCTTTTAGATATACATGCCAAAACAAATCCCAGAGCCCTCATCCAGCAATTGTACTGCAGGGAGAAGTCTGGATAAGATCCCCAGCATAGCCAGTAAACACAGTGTGATAAGTGGGTAACTGTCATTGCCGCCAAGGGCATCCTGGGGTACTAATGCTATCCTGTGGGAAGGAAGGACTGAACTCAGGTTTCTGCAGCAGTAAAGTAGGGCAGATGAGTAAAGGAAAACATTTTAATAACTATGCATTATTTATATCACTAGCAGGCCATTAAATCTCCCATACAAAATGCATTTAATGAAGGGGAATACGTTGTTTGAACACTGTGTAATTGTCAGACTAATTCATCTGGCAGAGTAGCATGCTTTGCTTCTTGAGCTATGATGACAGTTTCATGAAGTTGCCAGCAGAGTCAGAAAGGTTGGCATTTCACTATAGACATTCAGACTGATCTTACAGCTGAAGCTCCAAAATTGTGCTGGAGAGAGCTAAATTCAGTCTCCTCTCTTTTTTGTGACAGATCTCTATAGCTCCTTCATCACTCTGCCTGTTGGTTTCTGACTCTGTAGATGCATTGTAACTGTTCTTTTCCTCTCAACACTTTGCCTCAATTTACATCCGAAAGATGGAAGTTTTTCAGAGGATGACAAAAATAATCTTGCCATTATGCTTTTTACCCTGTGTACATTTGTGCTTCCCCCAGAAACACAGCCCAGTTATTGCAGTTCTAAATTATTGTTTTAAGTGAAACTCTTCATCACATTTAATAGGTGGAGCATTGTTAAAGCCTAGTCACAAAACCCTTTGTATCTGCAATTTAACTTTAATTTGATATTCAGCTTTGAAGGAATCAATATGTAGCAGGGCTTTGCAATCTCACTGGGTCTGCTTACATAAGGAAAATAAGCCTTTCTGTTACTGCATTTAGGGTAACAATGAATTTCATTTTCAAAACAACAATTTTAAGAAATTGGAAGAAATAAAATTTATGGATAGGATGTTAAATATTTTCCTAGCAAGAAGACTTCCGAACAAATGAACTATGTTCTTTGGAATCCCTGAGTACATAAAATGCCTATCACTGTGTGCCCTTTTGGTAAGTTTCAAGCTTTCAGAAATACCTATGAGCTCCTAAAAAGTCAGCAGTTTTTTTCAGAGGAAGGCAGTGAACTAAGGCTATTTTGGCAAAACCAAGATGTAAAGTCAGGTATTTGAGGAAAGTCAGTTTCTTATTGAATTGAATCCCATCCTTTTTTTCCTCTTTTTTTTTTTTTTTTTTATTTTGAAATGGCATAATATGACAGAAGAAGAGTAAAATAAGAAGTGGTCTTTACTCCTCTAATGTATTTTGTGCATCATTTCATGCATGCAGGGAGACCTGTTTTTAAAATTATATCAGTAAGAAGGAGCTCTTACCACTAGAGTGGAGAGAGTAACATGTAGTCGCTGAAGGCTTCTGTATGCTGGCTATGAACAAACCCCATGTGGGGGTTCTGTGCATGCATTTCTTTATATCAGTATTTCTGAAATTTTCAAACCATATGGGAAGAAGTGGCTCAAACTTCTGTTTCTCATCTTTCAAGACCTTGTTATGACTTATCAACAGAAAATTGTGTGCTGTGGTGGTCAGAGGAGCAGGTTCCTGGTGTATTGCCAAGCCACGCAGCACTAGACAGGGAATGCCACCAGTTTTACTTTCTCATTCCCTGTGTGCAGGCCTGTTCTCTAAGCGGGAAGTAAGAAACTGAAAATCAGGCACATCAGGTAACTGCTGTGCAATGTCTTCTTTTTGTGTTTTCACAGTGATACAGAAATCCACTGTGACAGAAGAATTAAAGATAGTGGTGGAGAATTTATTATTTTTCATGGACTTTCATCCAGAAAACAGCACAAATCATGATTTGTGCCCTGTAACACTTTTGGCTTTAACTTCTGTCTAGATGCAGCTTTTCTTACCTGTTAATACATGAGAACATCATCACAGTTTATGTTTCATTTGCTGAAGTGTGGGTATGATAAAAAGGAACAAAACTTTAATCATTGTGAAATGTTATGTTACCTTTGTGCTTCTTTGTAACCACTGAAAGCAGTTACACACAGGATGTCTAACTTTTGTTCATTCATTTGCCAAAAGGCATTTTCACAGCAAAACAATCATCAGCTGCAATATACAGTGTATATCTACCCTTCCATTTCATAGGGAAGAGATGGAGCTATCTGATTTATTAGTAAACGAAAGAGCTTTTGCCATAAATCAGGATTCAGTAGATAGCTTTGTTTCCTTACATAAAGTACTATTTTGTTTGATTTTCTCTCCTCCCAGTTATTATCTGGTTAAAGATCTTAATCACATATTTCAAGTTAATTGTAATAGAACACAAATACACAGACAGTTAGATTTAATGATAAAGGGCTTTTAGTTCCAAAACTGAGTCATAAATGAAAAGAACCCAACAAATAAAGGAGGGAGAAAGACTTTGTTGTATGATAGCAATGGGAAAATCGGGTAGGTTTAGTCCTCTCTAATCTTGGCAAGATCTTTCTTTTCTTTGTGAAGACTTTAGTTCTAGATTCTAAGTTGTTTTTCTCTTATTATTTGTAAAGTTACTGGCTTTACTGGCAGGCTTTCTTAGCAAGAAGGGAATTCAGTCTGCAAACTTCCAATTGCTCTAGAAGTTAATACTGTACAGCACTGAAACCATGCTGTCTGCTGAGTTCAGCAGCTGCAGAAAACCTACATTTGATTATGTTGGGTTTTATTATTAGATGTCTCTAGGATTCCCTCAGGGGTATTCATCAAAGATGTTCAGATTTCTTCCCTTTCTTTTTTAAGACCGCTGAATGAAAATTTGTGCTAAATAAACTATATTATATATAGCATAATAGAAGACAAGAAATGTTTCCTTTTCCAGTCTTTTCCCTTCAATTTACAAACGCAATTTAAGCTACAGTGGTGATTCTTCTGTAACACAAGCCTTAGGCAGACAGACAGTATATTATTGAAACGCCTTGAACGATGTTTGAAGATTATTTTTCCTGTACTATTTTTTTTCTTTTTTCCTGCCAAGGAACATACCAGAGCAAGGAGGGAAAACATGATGTTCTGGGGCAGCCGATCAGGTGTTACACAGACAGCACAGGCTTTCCCAGCCAACAAGATTTGGAGTGACTTGGGAGAGCTTCACCTTCTCCAAGAAGCTCCAAGTCAGCCACTGGCTAGCACTGGCTGCTAGTATAGTGTCTCTAACATGAACCTCCAACTGCTGGAGGCAAGAATGCACGGAGAGTGTGTACAGTTTAGGAGCTGTAGTAACAGATTTCACATGTCAAGGCCTGAAAGCTTCATGATGCCTCTTCTAGCCAATGATCCTTTCCTTGTCACTGCTGATGCCTGTCTCTGTCTGAAGTGAGCAGCTGAGGAACAAGAGTCAAAGAGAATAAACATGAGGCTTTACATTATCTGCCCTATTCTACAGCATAAGGATGTCTTAGGGCCCTCTGTATAACTAGGTACTTCCAAGCATTCACAGCATCAAACTTCAGACATGTAGAGAATTTTTAGGTTGACAATGGGAAATATCTAATAGCCTTAATTACCAACAGTATTTGGTGCTGTGAAGACCATCTGAATTTCTTGCGAAGTCTCAGGTATTTGACTGCCAATTTTGATGTAATTTAGGACCCTGATTCTCAGCATAGCAATCTTCTTTGTCAGAGATGTCTTTTGTTTTTACTCTTCTCCCTCCCCTCCTTGTTTACAAGCTGAATTGTGCATGTAAATGCAGTTCTTTCCTCCAGTGGGCTGTAGCTGTCTCTAAGTGACAGCCAGTCTTCACAGTTCTCTTTATCATCTCTTGTTTCTTGAACATACAGGAAAGATCTGCAAAAGTGTCAGGCATGGGTTGTTTGAATTGTCTCCGATATACTGAAAATCTATCTGTCTTTAAGGTGTAATTGGTAGAAAAATGACAGAGGGCATTGATGATGATGATGACAAATCCTCTAGTTTCTTTTGTCTCTTATTTAGAAACTATTTACTTACAGCTCTTCTGAGCAGAGTCAAAAAAAGACACCTGTTTCAGAGAAGCTGGCAATAAGATTGTTTCTGTCCTTTGGTTACTGGTTCTCCATTAGCTGTTCCCATAGTGTGTTTTAAAAAGTAGTGGTTGGGATCTACAGCTGCTCAGCAAAACCATTATAAAACATAACATTTGCAGTGTTATCATTGTGGAAAGCTTATAATATGGTAATTCATAATTGGTTCTTTCATTCAAATGGTATGCAAAGCAATTTTCTAAAAGTAGTTGTCACTGATGGAGACAGTCTTCTCAGCAGCACCAGGATTATCTCTGATTTCATTGTGTAGTTTGTTTGGTCTGGCAAAGAAGGGAGAACCTTGATTTTTATTTAACAAAATCAAGTAATTATGCTGTGTGAGGATGTTTTTTCTCAGACAGACACAACGACATGCTAACTACTGGTAAACTTAAATAGTCAGCAGAAATACTAAATTCAGACTAATAATCTAGAGAATCAAGAAGGTTTTTAAGTGTTAATTAGGAAAAAGTTATTCTGCTATATGTGTGTAATTTGCTGTAGTAGATTAATTCATCTTTGTTAGCATGAAGTGATTAAGAAGTCTTCTAATATTTCAAAAGCTCACATTAGCTTTTTCATAATTGGCAGTGTATTGACTTACATTGTCCTAGATTTCCAGTAGCTTCACTGAACATGGAGTATGTCGAAACTATTGAATAGTTTGAGCCTTTCAAGATAAATTCCATTTTTACATTCCAGAACAAAAACATTTGACTTCTGGGCTTGGCATCTTCTATCTAACACTTTTAGAAACTCACATTCTTCCACATGCAAAACAAAAAGGTCATACTTGTAAGGAAGATTTTGGAAGACATCTAAGGAATTTTGGCACTCAGATCCCTGTGATTTTCAGTGCCAGTGATCAGTATCATTTATTTGATTACCTTTGGAAAAAAAAAAAAAAAAAAAAAAAACTACTTTAATATATTAAAAGCTAGAAAATAAAGTGATTTTGGCTGTAATTTGCAAGTCTTTGCCCTAAGTAATTAACACTTTTATTATTCCAGGACTCAGAATTTGACCCCTTGAAGTTCACCAGTGTCATTGAATGCGAGAAGCCAAACAATGACTTAAGTAGGTTTCGAGGTTACATGTGAGTATTTCATATAATATCATTCAGTAAACACTACTTTTCTCTAATATAGAATTCTCTAATATAGAATAAAATAAACACTGGTTTGTTTTGAGCTGTGTTCTGTAAGTTGCATCTGTGTAAGGGCTGCGTATTTAAGGCTTTTTTAGAGGCTTCTCATTTGAGAATGGATGGGAGCCTCACGTTTCCATTCCTTAGGATGAACTTAATTGTCAGCTTTGATCAGTTTACACTCCAGAAATTAATGCATGAAGCAGTGCAGTTATAGACATGCTTCTCCCTTTCCTTCCCTCCATGAATCAAAAAAAGCTCATCTGGAAATGGGAGGAAATATAAAACCGGTCTAAGAGAGCTAGCAAACAAACAATCTTTTGCACACTGTGTTTATGAAGATAGGTCTGTTTGATGTTTCTTTTAATATGTGTCATTGAGGAAAATCAGAAGGTGAAAGTGGTATTTCTCCAGCTATGGCAGAATTCCTTTCCTGTCATACAGACAAAAGAAAACAGTTGGTTCACAAAATGGGTGTGCTTGTATTATCATCTGTGGCCACTTGACTTAATTCTAAACAAACAGAACTGCATTGACAGGGTTCTATGTCTTTGGCCAATCAGTCCTACTCAGAAGCAGAAGTTTTAATATATGCAAAGCACTTTGCTTCTAACATAGCCAGGACTGCAGTGTGTATGAATGCTGATAGTGGTGACTTGGGAGATGCACTCTTGCGTGACTTAGTTTTCTAAAGTATGTGACTATGGAGGGTGAAAGCCCAGGGTATTTAATTTTTGTCTAAATTTTAATGAAGAGAGTTAAACAGACACTTAATCTGTTTAGAATACAATGATTTATCACCCATATTGATTAGGAGTGATAAGCAGTATTGAATTGCATAAATGGCACAAGGTAAATTGCTGGACCTTGAGGAGTTTTTTATAGTGATGCTATTTACCACCTCAGTTACTACTCTCAGATGTCACAGATTGTGTAGGATGTACTGTCAACTGGGTAAATCAGGACAGGTTTTTCGAAACTACATCAAGTTGTAGTGTGGGAAAATGTGTTCCTTTATTTAGCAGCTCAAAGCCCTACAGTTCATTTAAAGATAAAAGTTTAGTATTAGACATTACTGCATGAGGGTGTGTAACTGTCTACATTAATAGAGAGCCTACCCTACTGCAGAAATGACATTTCCAGATATGGAAATGGAAAGTTTGGCAGGTTTTCTAGCAAACTTCATGTGTGTGAATCTTAGTTCCCAAAATACTGAGCAGGGGTTGAGTACTGTAGAATATATGTATAAATTTATCTTTTATTATATATTTACTTATGTACTGGATGGAAGGGGTGCCATATAGAATGGCCTTGACGGGCTTGTGAGGTGGGACAGTGCTAACCTTGTGAAGTTCAACAAGGCCAAGTGCAAGGTCCTGCACCTGGGTCAGGGCAATCCTAAGCACAACAGGCTGGATGGAGAATGGATTGTGAGCAGCCCTGAGGAGAAGGACTTGGGGGTGCTGGTTGACAAGAAGCTCAACATGAGTCGGCAGTGTGTGCTCACAGCCCAGAAAGTCAACTGTATCCTGGAATGCATCAGAAGCAGTGTGACCAGCAGGTTGAGGGAGGTGGTTCTGCCCCTCTACTCGGCTGCTCTCAAGAGACCCTGCCTGCAGTACTGTGTTCATCTCTGGGGCCCCCAACACAAGAGGGACATGAACCTGTTGGAGCAGTTCCAGAAGAGGGCTGCAAAAATGGTCAGAGGGCTGGAGCACCTCTTCTATGACAACAGGCTGAGAGAGTTGGGCTTGTTCAGCCTGGAAAAGACAAGACTCGTGGGAGGCCTTGTAGCAGCCTTCCAGTACCTAAAGAGTCCCACAAGAAAGCTGGAGAGGAACTTTTTACAAGGGCATGTAGTCACAGGATGAGGAGGAATGGCTTTAATATGAAAGAGGGGAGATTTGGATTCTATATTAGGGAAAAATTCTTCACTGTGAGGGTGGTGAGACAGTGGCACAGGCTGTTCAGAGAAGCTGTGGTTGCCCCACCCCTGGCAGTGTTCAAGGCCAGGTTTGATAGGACTTTGAGTAACCTGTCTAGTGGAAAGTTAGAACTAGATGATCTTTAAGGTTCCTTCCAACTCAAATCATTCTGTAATACTGAAATACTGTAATAGGGATGCCATGAAATAATAAACTTTCAAGAATTCCATATGTGAAAGGTGTGCTGAGGCACTACTTTTGAGGCTTGCTTGAAGTTCTGACCACTTTTTAGGTTTCCAGGCTTGATTTAAACTTTTTCATTTGCAATATTCTTGTGATTTTTTTTTATTATGTCTCCTTTTACCCTGGCCTGCCTGTGCTATATTGGTTACCTGTAGTGATCCCATTTCAGACTAACTTTGGAAAACAGAATTTTTATGTGTTTACCACACACAGGCGCAAATATTTCTATTCCCAGAAAGTTAGTCAGCACAGCCATTAGAATCAAAGGAGCTCTTTGTATTTAAAAATACACTGAGATGAGCCTGGACCTGACCTATATGTGCAGAAGTGTAGCATGCACATTATTACTACATACGACTTCTTCAGTTATATTGGCACAGTCTGCAGTGAACACGCACTGCGTGTGCAGATGGGCAGACCACCAGTTCTATTCAGGTGCTTACTTTAATAGAGGTTTGCAATTTCTGCAACCTCAGATAGCCTCATTTTTATTTCCCCTCTAAGAAGTCCTCTGTGCAAAAAGAATAGAGTAAAACCTTACATGCCCCTGGCCTGTATGGGTGTAGCCAGATTATGTACAGTATGCATGGCATACTTTCAAAAATCCCATTCCAGGTTCCAAAAATAACAAAATCAGCTTTAAAAACTTGTTTTGTGTGTATATGGGCAAAGGAAAAGGAGGAGGAGGAGTTGGCATTCTGGATTTTCAGCTTTTCTCTGAAAGTAAAAATTCTATTATTAGACAAGAACAGAAAAATTTATCTGATAATACCAAAATAAGTATAGCAAGGAACTGTTACAATAATAATATGAATACACGTGTGTATTTATATTTCAAAGCTTGTCATAAGATAGCAAACCCAAATTAGTATAAAATCATGTTACAACTTTTTAAGGGAAAAAAATGTATAGATCTATACAGTGATGCCTCTTTAACGTGTTCTAGTGATACCACCTCTCCTGGGGAAAAAAAAACAATAGAACACAAAAAAAAAAAAAAAAAAAAAGAAAAAAAACCAAACCCCCAAC
>JBCJKH010056700.1:14392-26807 GCA_039877255.1 Loriculus beryllinus
CCCTGCTTATGGCAGGGGGGTTGGAACTGGATGATCTTAAGGTCCTTTCCAACCCTAACAATTCTATGATTCTATGAAGTGCACTGTGGCTGTGTTTAAGATTGTTGCATATTTTCTGTATAGTGTCAAGCTGGTAAGCACATAACAAAAATTGAAGGTAGAAGGAAGCTAACACTGGATTTATTTCTGCATTGCTGTATTAAATTAGGAGGCTTATTTCTACACAAACACTTTCAGAGAGCTGTAGTGAAGTAGTATCTAACTGCATCTGATCTGCCTATTTCTCCTAATTTGTGGTGCATGTTTGTTTTAGATGTTTAGATGCTGCATATTCGTGGTGTCATCCATGTGAGAAATATCATCTGTGTAAGAAATTGCAGAGAAAAAGCCTTACACCTGCACTTAGTGTATTTCCTCACGGACTAGCCATCATGTTTAGGCGTCTTGCGTAGCTTCAGCTGGCTACTTTTTTAAATATTGACAGTGAAAAGTTTTCCTTCTTTGCCTCCAAAGCTATACTGGCCTGAATCCAGAAAGGGGAAAGTTCAGCCTCTTGCAACAAGCTTAAGGTTTTTAACTCTGCAAGACTACAGGTGGGATCTTAGCCATCTATAAATCCAGGCAAAAAGTTATCACCTGAGCAGGTTTGTTATCAAAAATAGCAGCTTTATCTAACTCATAATGACTAGTTGTCATTATTTTTTAATCCAGACCTTTATGTCTATAATTTTTAATTTTATCATCAGTGTCCAGTTGCCTTATATATATGTTCTGTTAGTGATTCACTGGTAGTGAGTACAGACAAGAAGGAAACAGTGAGTTTCCTCCAGTACCCCTGCCAGCTTCCGCCTCCCAGATCTTGATTCCATCCATGTTTTCTAAAGGTCTGGTGAGCAACAGGTGAGTTGACTGACTTCATTTGTATATAGAAAAGTAAGAAGTCATACCAAACGCAAGTAAGGATGAGTTGTGGTGAGAAGGCTCAGCCTGTGAGCAAGGGCAGTAGACTGGGGTCTTAGCTTCAGATGCTGCACCATTGCTTTGGAGCAGTTGTATAAGCTAGGATTATGGGCATGCTTAAATTACTGTACATATACTTGTCCTGTTTTCACGTGGGACAGAGTTATTTTTCTTCCTAGTAGCTGGTGCAGTGCTGTGTTTTGGCTTTAGTCTGAGAATAATGTTGACAACACACTGATGTTCTAGATATTGCTCAGTAGCACTTACTCTGATCAAGGGTTTTTCAGTCTCTCATGCTCTGCCAGTGAGAAGGGGCACAAGAAGCTAGGAAGAAGAAGAAACAGGACTCCTGACCGAGACTAGCCAAAGGGATATTCCATACCACAGCACATCATGCCCAGTATATAAACTGGAGGGAGTTACCTGTAAGGGACTGATCACTGCTCGGATTGGGCTGGGCATTGGTCAGTGGGTGGTGAGAAGTTACTATACACGTAGTTATACTGTAAAAGCTAAGATTACTAGAAAAAAGATATAATTGTATAGAACAAATACACAAGTAATTGTATATAAAGATTGCCATGTGCAATATACCTGTCACAGTCCAGTGTTACTGTGAAGTGTAAAAAACTGATGGAGGCTATAAAATCATAAGCCAGAGCAATTGATTCTTAAGTAGGTTTATCTTTAAAGTCACATTTGTTAACAGGAATCATAATTATCAATTAGAGACTTTATTGGAAATTCAAGCTAACATCTTCATGATTTACGAGAAAGGCTAATGTAGAATTCAGCCTTAAAAAGCAGAGGAATGGCAGAATCTTAATAGTCGTGTAATTTCTACAGTATGGAATCATTAGGAAATTATTTCCCATAGTCTAAATCCAGCAAACGTGGCTAATTCTCCAGCTGGCAATCAGTGCTTACACCTTTTGACACACTGTGAAGAGGGCTGTTAGGCAGCACCCAGGTTTTGAAGCTCCTTTGGAAAAAGGTGAGGCAGTGAGTTACGAAAGTTTGCTGAAGAGGATAGAAGCAAAACCTCTGCTCTTGTATCTGAGGCTGTCAAGGAGGGATGGGATGGGCAGAAGTTCTCTCCTGATGAAAAAAAGACTTCATTTTTGTATGAGAATGGCAGACTTAATGTTATCTACTTTCTCCCTTCTCCATTTATTTCTGGTCTCTAGTCAGAACCCAGGACAAAAGAACTCCACCATATGAAAGACACAATTTTAAGCCAGTTAGCACATTTCAGAAGACACAGGATTTTAAATGCTTGAATCCAGGTAGCCATAAAATTTGACACTGCAACAGCATGTTAATTTCAGTATAGCACATGTGCTTTTCCAGGATTTCTCTTAAAATCCCAGCTTTACTATTTTTTACTGCAGTCCATTTTTTAGACTTTGGAGGTGTGATGATTTTGATGCTTTGAAAATGAAGGCAGAACATTTAAACGTTTCCGACTTTGCTTTAGTCTTCTCTGAAGCACTGGGATACTGCAGTTGATTAAATTTTATTCATTTAGAAAAAGTCTGAAATTATTATTTGTTCTGGGGTTTTTACCTAATAAAACACTCTAATGCTATTTCTAATTGTTATTGTTTAGCATTTCCCTGGTGACTGCTAATTCTCATAAGGTTATTTTCTGTATTTTTCTGACAGCTGAATTTGAGTCAATCCATACATAGCAGACAGTACAGTGTAGTGGAAAGATCGCTTTGTTCTGTTTTTCTCCTGTGTTTTGGAGCTAGTCAATAGAAATCATCAGGGTGCAGGTCATTTCATCTTTCTTAGAGTTACATAAACACTTTTGAAAGGATTTTCTCTTGTTCTCACTGATGAGCACATTGAGGTTTTTTTCCTTTCTCTGTGACTGAGCTGGCACATATTATCCCTGGCACATGTTCCATAGTATCACTGCTTCTGGAGTCCTTCCCCAGTTTCACCATATTTCTTTCCAGGGTTTCTTTGATAAGAACATGCGAATAGTGGGTTAATCATGTACACTAATCAGCTGCTCTTAGGTGGACTGTCAATTTGCACATGTCAATGTGCACATGCACAGTCGATTTGCACATGCAATTTGCACATGCACAGAAAGTCCAATGCATTTTTAAAGCATTAGACTGCACACGTGCTGTAGATTTAGTGTGCATATCCCTAGTGAGCATTTGTCCAGTACATTTGTATATCCAACAGCAACTGGTACTGCTCCAGCTGGACTGCTGGATGTCTGAGATTCTTGGGTAGGTTATTCTTAGTTTTCAAAGTCTGTCAGAGAATCTTCCCAGGAGGAAGATCTATGGAAATATTTCACCATCAGGTTGACAAAACCTTGATGATGTTTCATGGGCTTGTTATATTGCAGAGTAGTATGATTTAACAAGCTTAATGTTTTGCCATGCTGTGCTTTGTTCTCTTCTTAATTTTTCTGTAGTGTACATAAGAGTGGAAAAAAGGATGGACTGTTCAAAGAAAATCTTTTGTTACGTGGATGTACCATTAGAAATACAGAAGAGGTTGCAGGAATAGTAATCTATGCAGGTAAAAGCTGTTTTTCTGTCTGATGAGACATACCACCTTTTTATAGTTTCCTTAAAATAATAACAAAAATACATATGACATCATCTGATGTAATTGCTTCTGCAGGGCACGAGACCAAAGCTTTGTTAAACAATAACGGACCCCGTTACAAACGCAGTAAACTTGAAAGACAGATGAATGCTGATGTCCTTTGGTGTGTCCTAATACTTCTAATCATGTGTCTGTTTTCTGCCATTGGTAAGTGCTCTTTAAAGCTAGAAACTTAGGTATCAGGCTCTCTTGGGATTCATGTACTTTGCTTCATCAAAAACATACGTGTTTGCAAAAAATGTGAAATTCATAAAGCTGCCTCCGTATTGTCTTCATTTTTGTTGTGTTTTGTTCTCTGAAATCAAAATGTCTTGATGTATAAGCTCATCTAAGTAGCATCCTAGTATCAATCAAATACATGCTATTAGTACAAGAGATCTGAAAGTTTAAATTCTACAACTCTTGATAGCATCCAAAAGAGGCCGCTTTATATGTAGTCCTCTCAAAGTTACAGGTGATAAGAGGATAACATGCCATTAATCAGTCAACAAAGTAATTCATGAGCAGAGAATAAACATAATTAGCACAGTGCAATTCCACAGTACTATTTATTAAATCAAGGGTGCAGTGCACAACATTGACGCACTGTCTCTAAACTGCAGCTGAAACATAGAAGAACTAGATAAAAGTCTAAATCTGCATAAGTCCAAGATTCTCTAGACTTCATGGAGTGCTTAACGAAAACTGAGGTTCATGTTAGTATTCTTCAAGCCTTTTTTCTATTCATTTATGAGAAAGAATTTTTACCTTTGGCACCTAAAATTATTCTTTACACATGGCATATGAATTCCGTATCCTTAATGTTTGTATGTTCTGTAATGTTTGTATGTGAGTCATATGGCGTAAACACCAGAATGTTTCCTAACAACCATGGTGTAGTTTAATAACAGTCTTACGGCATTTTAATAGATTTCTGTGTGCCTTTCCAGGTATTGTTAAATGCTGCTTAAAGATGAGTATTTCCAGCTGTGATTCAGCCAGCCAATTCGTTTTCACTGAGTTCATGACAGTCTTCTGTAGTGTCTCAGTGTTGGGGGAGCTCAGTCTTCAGGACTGAAGTGCCATTGTAGGTTAATGGCAGGAAGTCATGCCTACAGCTGTCCCCTCTGCACTCGACGTTTTGCCCCCAGAGCAGTGGCAGCAGGGTGCATGCTGCAGTGCTTTGGTTTAGCTGAAAGTCCTGATTTGCATGAATGTGAATGGGAGACAGTGGCACACAGTAGGTAATACAAACACCTTCACTTCTGTCATTTCTGCTATAAGGCTAGAAACCCAGCAGAGGGCCAGAGCAAACTGCTGGAGGTACTAACAACCAAAAACAGCTGGAAAGAAATGTGCTCTTTGAAACCAGAGGTGCCTAGTGCTTCAAGATATTCAAAGCTATGTCTTGTAAGAGTCAGGTACTTCATGTACCTTCTGTCAAGAAAGTGTGAGTGGAGGTATGGCACTTAACTAATTCTTTTGAAAATCTGAGTCAGGATATTTATACAAGAAGTCTCAATATAGGACCTTGTCAGTGTGGGGTTTCCAGTATTTGCTCTCATGAATAAAAATATAGACATCAATATAGGCAATCAGTATGGCAATACTGGTAGTACAGAGGCAAAATAAGTTGCTTACATGGCTAACTTATTGTTTTTATTTTTCAAGAGTTCAATACTGGGTTTATGTATCAAGATGTAAAAGACCTTGTCAGGTGTGACTTACAAAAGATTACTTTTAAAGTAGACCTTCATCTTTTTGTCAGTTTTCAACACACAGTGAAAATAGCTTGAATGCTTCTTATTATGTGTGGGAATTCTTCTTTGTTATTAATCTTAAAAGCAGCAGGCATACCATTTTTAGTACTGCAAACCCTAGTGCTGTACTTAAAAAGGCAACTTTCTGTCTCTTTAGGAATGCCATCTTCTCAAAATGATGGCAATAAGAATAACCGTATCTTTATTTGGTTATCAGCACAATCAATAAAAAACAAAGTTTTGAGCAAGGATTAGGATTTCTTCTTGTTTTAGTTCCTCATCTTCCATGCTGTTGAGTCTGCTGATACTGTTACTTCATTAGTTCTGTAAACGTGGTAAGATTCACACAGTAAGGTTAAAGTCTGTCCTGACTTAACCCATCTGAAACTAGTTTAGTAATAATTGGCTGGTGTTATACCTAGTGCAGGCAATGGAATTCTTTTATTTTAACAAATTGAGTATCACTGAAATGATTCACCTTCTGAAGTTTAAGTTTTCTCTGCTGATTAGAGAAAGAGCCTAAACTACTAATTTAGACTAGTCAGCCCACTTTATTTGGATCCACTTACGTGAAATGACTCTTGCATTATGTCTGTAAGGCCAGAATGCCTTACTTAAACTCCAAATCCCAAGGCAGAAAAAAACTGAGTTTGGAGCCTTTTTCAAAAGTCATGCAAAGTAGTTGAAAACAAATACCATTTGCTCACATAACTCTTAAGAACAAATTCATACCATAGGCATTTTTACCTGGAGTTAATTTTTCTTTCTTTCCAACTCTTCTGCAGGTCATGGTCTATGGGTATGGCAATATGGTGAAAAGAAGAAACCAATTTTTGATGTTCCAGGGCCTGATGGCAAATACTTGTCTCCTGTTTTAGCTTCAGTATATTTATTTCTGACAGTGATCATAGTTTTCCAGGTAATAAAGTTGTACGTGTTGTCATCTCTGTTCCTAGTTTTCTGTAATAAAGCTATAAATATATGTATAGTACCGTTTCTACCAGTAAGGCACTAAGTAATCTAAGGCACTAAGCTAATCGAGCACTAAAAATAAGTACACCTAGCCACTTTAAAATTATATTTTAACTATAGGGAATGTGATAATATATAACCAGAAAGCTAAATTAAATAACAGTAGTGGTCTACCCAGAAGTAAAATAACTTCTCTGAAGAATAAACAAACTGATAGATACAGTAATCTGTCATAGTTACCTTGGCATCTGAGAAGATAATTATCTGAGAACCTTCCCCATAAGACTCAGGTATTTTGTTTTATTTTAAACAATTAGGAGGAGATAGAATGCAATGGGCCCTATTTGGAGAATAGAGGTATTATGCTTCATATCCACCCACTGTGGAACAGCACCTCAAAGACTGTGGGTGTCACTTTGTGTATGATGTGCTGATATGAACATAGGTTGTGTGCATTTTTAACCACTTTCTAAAGATACAGCTCTTAACTTCGTATCCCAGCTGCATAACAAACCCTGATAGAAGTTCTTTGTTTCTGGGTAGAAATATATTCAGTTGTGAAGGTTGCGATAAGCTAAGAGAGATAACAGAGACTCATGTCACTGGGGGACATATGGACATATGCCCAGGGGGACACTAGAGGAGACTGTATTACTGGGAAAGCAACTGCTTTATAGAAAGGAATGGAAAAAGGATGTTAAATTGCTTTTTACTCTAAGGTCCAATAATATGATATTTGCTAAAAAATATCACCACAATATTCCTTAAACACCAACCTTTAACTGCAGTTTATGTTTAAATAGACATATTTGTCACTTACACACATGCTATAACTTATCCCTCATATCTAGTTCAGCAAGCTAAATAATGTATGCAGTCAGGAATTTCTGTCATGAAAAACATCTGCAGAGAAAAACTGAGGTACAAATGAGGTATTTCATGGAGTTTTGACAATCCTCAAGAAGCAGTTGAAAATCTTTTCTGGTGCAACTTCTTCTCACATCTCATTCTTCAGCAATTATAGAATGTGTTCTTCATTCAAATAGTCTGCCTTGCCAAAGCCAAGGCCAAAAGCATTGTTCCTGTGGAGAGATTAACACTTCTCATTTTGTTTCTTGTATTCCTGCAAGGTTGATTCGTAAACAGGCTATTACTTATGCTTATCCAATTCTTTCACATTTATAGGATTCTGACGGTAGTGTCTGTTTTGGATTGTTTTGGGTTTTTTTCTTTTCCTTTCCCACCTAGTTTCAAGCTACCCTTATTACCACTAAAAAGGATTTGTTTCTGTCCAAGTTTTGATAATTGCCCTTCTAGACGTAGTAATGCATTTCAGCTTTGCGATTCCCCATAGGTTTTCCGTATCTAACACAGTAAATAAACTCTTCTCAAACTTGATAATAACTTTGCGATAGATGCTTAATGTACCTAGCCTCTTCATGTTCTAGTCTAGTACCAAGTTAACTAGATTTTACTAATTTGTTGTATCCTTGCTTCTTTTTTTTCTCCTTATTCTCTTTCTTTTTATGTATTATAGGTTATGATTCCAATTTCTTTGTATGTATCCATTGAAATAGTTAAAATCTGCCAAGTGTACTTCATTCATCAAGATAAAGATTTATACGATGAAGAAACAGACACTCAGCTGCAGTGCCGAGCTTTAAATATCACAGAAGACTTAGGTCAGGTGCAGTTTATCTTTTCAGACAAGACTGGGACACTTACTGAAAACAAGATGGTTTTCCGAAGATGCACTGTTTCTGGAATAGAGTATTCCCATGATGATAACGGTGAGCTCATGATCTTGTTTTCTATCTAACAGTTACATTTTGGGTAATCTGAGGTAGATATAAAAATTACTGTAATCTTAAATCAAAAAGAGAAACAAAAGAAATTGCATGTATCCACTCAGCAAACTGTAACAGCTGTATTTAGATTAGTTTAATTTGATGGCTGTGTTCAGGTAGTGATGACAATCTTATCAAAGTGTTCTGTAACCTCTGCAATATGTTGTCAAGGTAGTTAAAGCCTCTGTCTTTAGCTCCTAGTCTACTAAAGTGCTTGTGCACATGGCTGATTATGTGATTTGAATGGTCCTGCTGGTATCACGGTTGTTTGGGGTGTTTAAAGTATACTACGTAAAATACCGGGTTTAAGCATACGGCCATATTAGTATCTGATTGAATACCTGAAATGAGATTATCCTTTTGTGCTGAGAAATACATGTAAACAAATCTGTTGGTTTTCATATTAACACAAAACATAATCTGATGTAATAAGCATATTTTACGTTACCTTCGTCAGATTCTTTTCAGTGCTGTGTAACAGGTGTCTGTGTTAAGGTACCGTCATTGCTGTATGAAAACTGCAGTTGAGAGAATGTCCCCAGGTGTCAGGTTCTTGAAACACTAAGAAGTTACTCTTTGTCACAAGGGAATATGAGGCTTGTCATCCATGTGTTATCTCATCAGCCTTTTAAAATTATGAAGTTATTTCCTGTTTTGAGATTTATTTATAATTTGTGTTATTTTCCTCTAACATTTTGTTCTTATCATTTTTGACATAACAGATCTTAATTCCTCAAATCATACTCTGTATGCCAGAAAATATTAATAGATATATCATTGCATTCCTGTTTGCAAAAAATAAGTTTCCTAATCTACATAATATATAAAGATCACTGATTAGAAAGTTTTCTCAAAGACCACTGCAGAAATTCAGCTTACAAGTAATATACAGAATACGAGGAATAATCAAAAAGGACCAGAAAACCTAAAGCATGTTTTAGAGTGCTTAGATTGCAGATAGGAAAAAGATGTCTTGAAGTTTTAGGTAATGCAGATATTGTTCTTTATTTCTCCTACTGTAAAGTTGTATTGAGACTTCACATTTAAGGCACTGGTTTCAGGAAACTAGATGTTTGCGTTAGTTTTATTATTACAGAGTTACAGAAGGAACTTAAACAGGAACAAACTGTGAGTTCCTACCTCTGTAAGAAAGAGAAAAGAATTAGAATTAATACTATGTTTCTGGACTCTTTAACTCTGCTTGTGACATTCTGGTTATTCATTCTTTTTTTCCTTGCCACTGATCATTTGCTTGTTTATACTAATTTCAGAGTGTACTCTGTTCCTTGCAGGAATGATGATGGTACTGCCAACTAAAACAGTGCAGAAAGGTTATTTTTATGAGCTCAGTATCATCAGCTAATATGTAGGCTGAACTCAGGCTCCTGAATTTGAGTACTGAGTTTCAAATCTTTTTTCTTTAACAGAAATCTAAGTTTGTTTGTACTTTCATCTTGCAATTTCAGAATACAATGTAAATGTTAATGAAAGAAGAGTGAATTCCATTAGAAACCAAAGTGTCAAATAAATACATAAAATAAACCGATTATTTTTTTTTTTGGTCATTCTTCTCATGTATGGCTATGTTTGGGCTTTCTTGTAACTCCAGTCAGTATAAATTTCTGACAAATAGTTTTTAAATGGGTGCAGAATATATGCACAATATTATATACAAAGTATTTTAGTCTATTTATTGTCCTCTACAGAAAATAGGCATTTCTCTGTCATTCTATATATAAATTATGATAATTTCTATTGATTTTATTCCTTAAAATTAGGATTAATAACACAGTGAACACTGTTCTTTGTTCAAGTCTTTCGTTAGCTCTATTCTCCAGTCTGATTTTCTAACCATCTTTGCTGCTGCCAAACCTTTCTTGTTTAGGTATGATAAAATGTCTGTCACAGCAATTTCTGGTTTTAGGGAGTGTATTAATGGCATTTCATGGCTGTGTACTTACTTTCAAATGATTTGTCAGCTACTTTTCTATATCTTGTACCTCAGTATCTGAAATTCCCCCAAGTTTGGGGAATAAGTTATAACTGATGCCATCCTGTTCTCAGGTTTTGATGAAGATTTTATATATTAGAAAATTCTATGATCTTTCATCTGGCAAGTGATCTGAGGCTGCCATATATGTAAGGAAACCGAGAAAATTCATCTGCCTTTTCTTACATAAAATCATCTTTCCTAAGATGATCTTTCTTCGCTTATCTGAGTAATTTTTCTGGCATAGTGTTTCGCTACTTGGAATCAAATTCTGAGTAGCACTTTAGATGAAGAAGTGAATTTTGAATTGTACATGGGTCAAGATTCAAAAGCTAAAGATAACAGGTCGTTTTCTATTGTAAAAACAGATAGCTCAGGGTAGAAATGTTATTATTCTGAGCAATTTGGCCTAAGTTTGTTACTCTGCTGTGGCTGGTAGCAGTGCCTGTTGTTCCAGTTGCTTGACCCTTCTCATTGTAAGGTCCTGTTTTCAGTTATGGATAAGCTTAAAAGCCTTAAATATTTGGTTCATGTTTTCCATGCCAGATGTTTGCCTTAGGCATGAATTCTGGGGCGAAATTTCTGTCAGAACATCTCCATTCACCCATATCCAAGAACAAGGCTAAGATATAACACGCTTTTTTCTCACGCTAAGAAGTTCTGTATTCTGGGGCTCAGCCATGCACACACACAGAGGGGGAAAGATACACCTACAATGGCAGATAGAGATCTGAAATTTCCTCACTTTGGAACTTTAATTTTCTGTTGAACCATTGTTTGCTGCATAATGTAGGACTCCTGTGTATCTGTCAATGGATTGTGCGTAGCCTTCACAGATTTTCTCTATGTTGCATTATAAGCTTTTCTCCCTAAAATATGTTCACGTGTATGAGCAGGTATCCCATTCTTTTCAATTCTACAGGCATTGTTGTACTGCATTTGTCATCAGCGTGTCTGAGTTCCTTCCACTAGTTCATTAAGCAATGTGTGTGACTTTTTGCTTATGTGTAGCTTGGTCTTTCCCCTTCTTCCTGTGCAGAGCACAGTTTGTTTCAGACTGGGGACTACTTAAAAGGCATACACGACGCTGTATGGCATATTTGAGACAGCATGTCTTTTTCTTGAGTGGTGGGAGCATCCTTATTTTCTTTGGAAATTCATTCCATAAAGCCATGTGTATTCCCCATGTGAAATGTGAGCTTTATGAGGGAGAGTTCTGTTTTGCATCAGACATGGGCATGCTAATCATGGTTTTCATCACAGAGGTTTATGTGGACCTTATGCAGGGTTGAAGCAATTAAATGCTTGTAAAATAAAAACTGAAACCCTGAACAAGACTTAGAATTTTTTTTTTTTTTTTTCAGATAATAGAGAGAACAAGGGGCAGTTTTCATGAATTTGCTGGAGGAAACATTTTCCTCCAGAATTCTCTGTTAGCTCTAAGTTTCTTATGAGGCTAATGGCACTGTGCCCAGGAGTATTGCATTGTTTTAGTCTAGACAAGAGGTGACAAAAACATGAGTAATCGAGGCCAATAAATTGCACCAGCATGGGACAGAAGCATTTTGCCAACTGGAGGGAGTACAAGGTATTGCTCATGAGTACTGCTATGTGAGAGCTTAGCACCAAAGAGGAATCCAAGAATGCTTGTGAAGGCTGTGAGGAAAAGTGTAAGTGTACTGAGCAAGTGTTCCATGATGGAAGGTTTATCCAGTATTCATCATTGTTAAGGTCATCTATAATATTTTGGCAATTTATATACTAGCTGGGATCAAACTACAGGAATTCACACTGCCCTTTTAGGTCCTGTGGGGACTAAGTTGATAGGGATGGGATTCATGTTAAGTAATTGTGGATATTTGTATGGAATATAGTTATATTGTGACTTTACAGTTACTAGAGAAAATTAAGCATTTGTGGGTTGTAATTCATCAGAACTGTTTTAGTCATCTACATTTCTTGTCAAATACGTGCCTATTTCTCTGTAGTTTAAAATTTCCCTACAGGTGAAGAGGATTCCCACCTCATGTCTGCGTGGCCCATGTTCTTAAGTCTGTTTTGTTATCTTCTTCAAAGGTTCTTGGTTCACGAAGTGTTAATTCAGGAGCAGGGTATATCATGGAGCACTCCAAGTGGTAGTGGCTTATCCCATTCGTAAATGTCCTGGATATTTATGGAATAACCATTGGTTATAGTGGTTAAATCCCAGAATTATTCTTCCAATCAATAATTCCTCCTAACCAAAAAGAATGTTAGCACACCACACCCCC
>JBCJKH010056700.1:26863-41348 GCA_039877255.1 Loriculus beryllinus
ACAAAAACCCCCCCCCCCCCCAAAAAAAAAAAAAAAAAAGTTGTTTTTCTCTATATACGTCAAACTCAGGACAATGTACGATTAAGATGCTGTGCCATAGCATAGCTCTTCCCCGGCTAGTAGCCAGCTTCTGACAGTTCTTGGAGCTGGCCATGTCCTAAGCCTGTCTGCTAAAACAAGAGATAGTAGGTGCCCAAAAGCTGACTGTACTTCTGAAAGTCGTTATATGATTTAGAGACAACCAGATGCTCATGGCATGACATCTGTCCTAGCTGTTTTCCAAATGCTGAATTAATTGCACTCTTGCATATGGGGTGTGATATCTGTTTTTTTAGTTTTAGCCACCCATTGTATGGAACTTTTGACAACACACGAGCTAAATCTCCATGAATGCAACCACACAAATCTGAAAAATCTGAATTTTGGATTCTTTGCATTCTTTCCCCTTCCTTCCAATGACTGAAAAAAACTCCAGACAACATAAGAATAAGACAAATTTATGGGAGTGAAGCAGATGATGAAAACGTCAGTGATTTTCTCTTCCCCATCAAAGTTTCTTAATCATTTAATCTAGGAAAGAAGGAGTTTCTTTCTGCTTTATATTTTTTCTTGCAGAAGACTAGCTAGCAACTACTTGTCATAGGAAAGTGCATTATAGTAAAAAAATCTCCTTGGTTTGAGGGGCTGTTTTGTAGTGGATTTTTCTTGCTCTTTTTGCATGTATTCAAGAGAACATAGACTGCACATTCCAGCCATGTTGGAGAATTGGATTTACTTAAAAAATGGATTAATGAAACCTTTTCCGTAAACGCGGCTGTCGATTCCCAAAGGTCTTCTCATCTGCCACCTTAACAATTTGACAGTCTTCAGAAACAGGGATAGTCCACTTAGACCTTCTCTGGAAAGATTAAAACCTTTAGCAGAACTGGGTGCTTCCCCCACTTTGTTTGTGGTTTCTCTTTACATTTTTTATTGCTTTTTGAAAAAATTTAATTGGTAACTTTAAGGAGAGAACCACTGCCAGAAGATGTAGAACTCAGTACACTGGGAGAGACCCATTTTAAGTCCTACAAAAGACAAACTCATATTTAGAGACAGGTAATACTTTTTCTAAACATACACCCACACTTACAATTGCTCTGGAAAATCTCCAGAACAGTAGGAAAATGGCATCCATTTCTAAGTGAGTAAAGAGTAAATGAAGGATTTAAGGTTACTTATTGTAAGCCCTTGTGGATGCCAGGAGGGGAGAGTAAGGAAAACCCTGGTGCTTTTCTAATCTCAAGACTTGTCCTTACAAGGAAGTTCTTGCAAAGTAAATAAAGTTAAAATTACGTTAGCACACTTGTACAGATTTATAGCATGCTAGCTGCTTGACTGATTCTTCATGTAGATGCTAGAGTGCACTTCAAAGTGAAATAAGCCTGCACTCGTAAAATAAGAAGGAAATAAAGTGGTGTAAGTACTGCACATCTAGATTTACTTCCAAGACAGTTCAGTAACAGCCTTATTCAGTGGTTTGGGGAAAATGAAATTACTCCATAGTGAAGTGGCCCTGCACACTGGCTGCTGGTTTAGGGGTTCTGCAGCTTTATTCTACTTGATGGAAAGTTCGTTAGAGTTTTGTGATCCCGCTTTTCTAGTTGGTGGAACATCTAGCTGTGTGGCAACAGTGTCTCCATCAGCCTGCAGAATGGATGCCTCATTGTAGGACATGGACCATAGAACATTCCCTGCCCATGGCCGGGGGGGGGGTTGAACTAGATAATCTTAAGGTCCTTTCCAACCCTAACTGTTCTATGATTCTATGATGCTATGGAAGGTAAAAAAAAAAAAAAAAAAACTGGCAAAAACAAAATAATGAAAATAAAAGGGCTTTTAAGATAAAAGAATGTATATTCAAATACTTAGCAGCTACTGCAGGAGTTTTATTGTTGTCTTCTGAAAGATAGAAGTGTGTTCATGGAATAAGTATTAATTATTTTTTCTTCTTTGTGTTGTAAATATAAAATGAAGTACAGAATAGTGAAATTTGACTTTCATGAATTGCATTGCTGTTTCTCAAAGTTGTTTGTGTCTTTGCCCTTAATAAAAAACTGTCTATCAGACAAAAGATCAAAGCCATCAATTTTCAGTCCTGAAACTGAAAAGCATCACACAACAAGTCTTTCAGGTTATAATGTTCACAGGAAAAGGTTCTGAATCTGAGAGGGCTGAGTGGGTGGAGAGAACAGCATGTTCCCGAAGAAGCACGCTTTGCACAGCTGAAGCATTATGAACCTTAGCCATAACATAACGATTGAGCCGGGTTTCATTATTTCTTCATGCTTCTTAATTCTTGCTGCATAATGTGTAAGGCTGTGCTGGAGAAAATGTTGAAAGGTGCTAAGGCCTGTTTTTTATTGTTAAGCTTACCTTGGTATAAACTGAAATAAAACCATTTGTATTGAAGGAGTTTCATTTTATTTTGGTTAAATGAGATTCTAGTTTCTTATCTAGTTTCTCTATTTCTCCTTTTTCTTATGGGCAGGAACAATTAAACAAATGTGTTAAAATGAAAACCTGTAAAGAGAGCAAGAGATACCTAATACTACATAGGCGAGAAAGGATTGGAATAATGCTAAGTGTTGCATTAGGAAACAGTTTTTGCCATGTTGAATAATCAAAATATTTTTAAAAGTAATGTAAGAAGGAAGAAAGAACAATGAAGCATACAGAGCTATGGTATGGAAGCATAACTTGTGCATGAGATGTATTCTCTGCTTAACCATAGAGTTGATATACATGTGATGATAATCAGTTCAAGGTCTTTGGATTCATGTATTTCAAGATGTATTTTCAGAGCAGAAGCTTAAATTAGGTATAATTACTAAGGAAAATGTGTCTTTAAAAAAAAAAATATAACAAACTTGTGCTCAGGAGGGAGTTGGACCAACTGGGTAGCACATTTTGCAAAGCTGAAAAGGATAATAGTACCCTGTCCTTCCCATGTCAAGGAATACTACCTGTTGCAAGAAGTGCAGCATTCTGTCAGTCTACCATTAAGATGTCCAGCATCCACAGTGAGGAAGATTATCCCTATGGCATATCCAGGGTTTTCTTATGGCTTTCCTAGGAGAGGCTGAGTAGCTACATGTTGCACTGGGATGCTGGGGGAAACAGTGAGCAGCCTGGATCATATCCTCATCAAGGACCTGAATCAGTGTCTTTAACATGCTGCAGATCACTTTGGGCCCTCAGCGCAGACTCCTGATTACCGAGACACCTATCATGACTTGAATTAAATTCACAGTATAGGGATCTGCACTTCCACTGGGAATATACATAGCAGCTTACAGAGCAGAAGCAAGTGGGAATTAGGGGGCCAGAGTGATGAGGCAGGTTAGAACTGCCCTGTCCCACAGCATGTGCAACAAGTTGCAGAAAGCAGGCAGTGCAGGTGGAGTGAACTTTCTTTCATTGCAACTCATTACCATGCAACAGAAGGGTCAAAGAGACCAGTGGACCCCCCTAATTTTTGAGCTGTCCTCTAGGTTCTGTCACATGAATAAAGGACGAGGTAGGCACTGAGAGGAGGAGGCAGTGGTGCTTTGCTTTTCTATTTGCAGCTCTGTGGCTGAAGGAGCAGCTGCTCTCAGAGTGCTGAACTATTGCTCAACCTCTTTCCCACCACAAAGCCTGAGTCACACCGAAGAATGCTAATGAGGGAAGTCCTCAACCATCTGCAGTTAGTCTACATCAGCCTAAGGGCTGAGGCTGCAGGCCTGGTTTTGAGCTATGGGGCAGAAGTGATATGCAGCATGCCCTGCATTCACTTCTCCATGTCTCCACATGGTTGCATTCACAGCAGGAGTGGGAAGCTCTCCCAGCTCCGACATTTCAGACAGAGCCTATACATGTTCCAAATGGAGTTGAAAAAACTTCTAATGTATGATACTGTGTTAATAGAGCTATCATCATGTGCTGCGTGTGGTCTGATTTCAACTCCTCCAGCTGCTTTCTGACAGCTAAAACATGTTTGAAAATTGCAGTGGATGGCAAGGATGGATTTTTGTTTGATCATAAAGCTTAGCTACATTAGAAGTGATCCCATGCCAAACTCACTATATGTAGTGCAAGATTTTTTTTTCAGGAAGTATTTTGGAAGATTTTTTGTTGGTGTTCATTAAGTGCCTGAATAATTAACTCACATAATTAATTTACAATGATTTGTCATTTGACATTGGGATAATCTGAATTTGTTACACCAGAGAACCAAAACAGAGCTGAGCCACAAGTATGTAACTTGTGCTGTATAAATGGTTAGTATGGATTATTTTGAGGGTATAATGAAAAGCAATGAATACCTAATTAAGAAATAAATAGGTACCTGTTAGAGTGGCATGTGTCTGCCTAATGAACAATCCAGATTATTAAATGTCCGTGGTCTTTAGGAATGAGAAAAATATGTCCTACATCAGTTAGACCTAAGCAGAGCCTGTCATTAGAGGGACTGGTATCCACAGCAGTTTCACACCTCTTCTTTCTGCTTCCTTTTTAACTTCTATATATCAAACTGCCAGGACTGGTTTCTGACATCAATTGTTGCAATTGAATTCTTGACTGGGGAAGCATTCACGTCAAATATATCAGTCGGAAAACACTCTTTCATTCCATGTAAACTAGGTATTTCTCACTGCAGCAAATACTGGTAGAAACAAGTGTTGCAGCAGGCAAAGGTACCCTGGTTTTCATACTGCATGTTGAAACATCCTGCTTATCATGCTGTCCAGAGAGGAGGGTGCAGACTCCAGAATGGTTTTAACACTAGTCTAGGAGTCAAGAATTTGGGTTCATGTCTCCACTCTGCAGCAGATGGCCCTGACCTTGAGTGAGGCTTTTATGCTGTCTGCCTCATCTCTGTATATAAAATGAGGGCAATAGTGCTATGGAGGTGTGTTATTCTGAGGACATTTCAGATGTCAGTTAACTGGTACTGGGTAGATGCGACATCTTTGCTGGTAAATACTTTCTGTGAAATTTACATATTATGTTGGAAAGGACATGAAAATGTTCTCAGTTGTTTATTTCCTTCTCCGACTGTAAATTATTTGGTTGATTTCATCAGGCTGAGCTGTGGAATAGTCAGGAATGCAGTGAGTTATTGCAGAGTCTAACTCCCTTTCAGAGAGAGTGTGATGATGAGAGAGGCAGTGTATTGCTTTACATTTCTAATTATGTTATCTGCATCCTCTGTTAGATACTACCATTCAATTAAGAGACTTTGTTATCTCTTGATAATGAAATCATTATTATTGTGAAAGCACAGTATAATATTAAAAACAGGTCACTTGAACAAAGTCATGCCCTTCTCTTTCTCTCTCAGCCACATTTAACATACACAACTTGTTCCTTCTGTATTTTTACTGATAGCCAAACGCTTAGCGATGTACCAAGAACCTGATTCTGAGGAAGACGAGGCAGCCCCAAAAGGAGGAACTCTATCCCAGCGTGATAGTATCTGCAGCCATCAGAGCATTAAAGTAATACACAGAAGCCAGAGCACCAAAACCCACCGGCGCACAGGTAGCAGAGCTGAAGCAAAAAGAGCAAGCATCCTTTCAAAGCACACTGCATTCAGTAGCCCAATGGTAAGTCAATGGTAAAGCACAGTATCTTGTATCTTTTGATAGACTATGTCCTGAAAACGGGAAGGTAAAGACTTCTGTAGCACATTGTATACCTTTTGCAGACTTCATCTTGGCACTTTTTATTCTGTAGTCACAGATGTTTCTACAGAAACAGTGAAGCGTTGACATAGACCTTACCAAAATGTCTCCTTTGTGGGAATGAGCTGAAGATAAAGACAATCTGAAACCTTTGTTTGAGTTATACCTTGGTTTTGAAAAGAAAATGTATGCCTTCCTTTTATCTACAGAGGCTGAGAGTAACATAAGGTTTGAGGTCAGAGATTCTAATTGATGTGCACATGCCTTTTCTCTTTTGTCGGAGGATTTTAAAACTAAGAAGTGCTGGGCTGGGCACTGTGTATTCCAATTCTTAGAGACTGTTGACCATAGCATAATTTTCAGTGTGATTCAAGGTTATCAGTGAATTGCATGTGTTGTATTTTAAAAAGTAAAAACCTTTATATTTCAACATGTTGGTGAATTTATCCTTACAAGTTTGCATCATTAAATTTCTTTTATACTGTTGTTACTCTGTGAAGTTTTACATGGGCTGAACAATTGTAAGACTAGAGAAGCCATGGTGTGTTTGTCTAGGAATTTTGCATCACTTCACTGTTGACATAAATTCACCCTTAAAACGAATTACAAATATAGACACAGAATGATGCTGTTTGTAGTGGTGGAACTGCTTCAGTTCAATCAAGAGTAAGCTCTTTTGGCACAATTCCAAGCTTCAGTTTTTACACACAGAGTACTGTGGTTGCTCAGATTCATCAGCTGCTGAGCATCAGCAGATAAAGTTTTGCTGAAGAAAGAGCCTTACGTTGGTTTTTCTTTTAATCTTTTTTTATCTTTGCCTCCTTCTATGTTAAGAAATACTGGAGTTTGCTCTGACAAGAGATAGATTTAATAAGTGAAAAAGTACTCATGAAATAGAGTGGAAAGTGCTTTGTGTTTCAGTGTAAAAAACCACATGAATTACCTTCAAATGTGTAGATGGTGGTTGTTCTTTAACAATCCAAGATGGTTTCATTTTATTATGGTGGTATAAGGCCAAGTTTTGAATATGATTGCTGTCTAATTTTTTCACTCTTGTGGTCTCTGTAGTGCACCAGCCTTTAATAATAGATAATAAATGTCTTGAATTAGACGGGAGAGAGGGAAGTATATTAGTATGTAACTCTTCTCCTATCTGCTACCCCCAAAGTAGATGAATATTGCTGCTATAATTATCTGCAGTGAAAAAGTTGGTAACGCAGTTACTCACATTTCCATTTCTACCAGTGTCTCATTGTTAACTGTTTATTGTCTAGAATTGATGTCTTACAGTCCTTTCCAGCTCCACCCAGTGGTCTAAGGCCACCATAACACTCTTGATATTGATACTGCTTTCATTGTTTGTTGCTGCTTTGGAAATTTGCGGAATCACAAGTATTAATCACTCTTATTTATTACTAGGAGAAGGACATTACACCTGACCCGAGATTATTAGAAAAGGTGAATGAATGTGCAAAACATCTGGAGGTCATGAGAAGCCATGAACAGCCATTATCCCATCTGAGTCCAGAACTGTGTGACATTTTTGACTTCTTCATCGCTTTGACTATATGTAATACAGTCGTGGTTACTGCACCTAATCAGCCCCGACAGAAGGTGGGTTAAAAAACCAACAAAAGCGAGTTTAAGCCTCTTTTGCATTGATACTAATTTATCTTGCAATTTGGGGAAATTAAAACCTCTTGTTCTAGTGAGAAACAACTATGACTAGTTGTGAGACAGCTCCCAGAACAGCTATGTGATTGAGTTAGTTTAGTTAAGCGTTTATTAAATGGGGTATTTCACTTACCTTCAAGGTAAGATATGCTTTCATTCACAATTTCAGGATACTTCTGAAACTTTCCCATTTTCTTGTGCTGTAACTTATTTGTTTAATCAATGTAAGTATGTATGTGAATATGTGTGTAAACTAATTTGCAAATGTGAAACACTTCCCAGAAAAGAATATAAGCTGTCTGTGAATACTTTGTATGCATGGACTGAATTAAGAAAAGGATGAGATATTATGGAAAAAAATAAGAAGAGAATATACTTGAAAAGCATTGCGTAAAACTTTCAAGTTATGTAAAAGATTCATCTTAAGCTCATTATGAGAAATAATGATCATTATGGCTTAAATCAGCCTAAAACAGTGCCACTGATTAATGAGAATTTCAAAAATGCAATCCCAACATGATCTGTAAGACAAAAATATAATGAAATGTAGTATTAAAGCTAGCCAGCAGCTGGAATTTCCATTCGGGAGAAAATTCTGTGATTTGTGGCTGTTGCAGTTTGGAATAAAAAGTGAGCTAGTTTGCAGAATGACATGATTTTGTGCCAGGGAAACATTTGGAGAATGCTCAGTTCTGCTGTTTCAGGAATGCTACACTGTGCAATAATTTTATATTAGTATGAATATGCTATTACTATTAATAACATTGTAAACAATTTTTATGTAAACTGAAATGAGTGGTAAAACTGAAGCATGCTTTGATGCTAAAAGAGAAGACAGTGAAAATAATTTATTTCAATGTGTTCCTATTGAGGATGTTGTTGACATTGACGTATTCTCATAAAACTTTTCTGATACCACACTTCTCATTTGCATTAACTTTTTTTTGCTACTTTCACTGAACATGCACAAATGCCAACATTTCCTACTAATGGTAGCTTTTAGTATGCACTACTGATGGTAGTGCGTACACACTGCATTGATAGTTTATCCATTAGTCGTATTTGAAGAGATGAAAGAAGAAAAAATGGTTTTTAATACAAAAATAGTGTGCTTTCACACAGGTACAGTCATGAAGTTCTAGTAACTTTGGGAGTTTTTGCTGTTGAGTAAGTTTTGTCAATTTACTTTCTCAAAGTACGAATACCATTACTTTCTTCTCTCAAAGAAATTCTCTTTAGTTGGAGCTGCTTAGGTTGAATAGCATGTCAGAATTATTGTACAGCTTTTCTTTGGGTTTCGTTCACTAGTTTATTTTCACTTTTAAAGGTTAGAGATCGATTTGAACTAAAATCTCCGGTAAAAACTATAGAAGACTTCATACGAAGATTCACTCCAAGTCGCTTGACCTCTGGCTCTAACAGCAGTAGTTCATCTAGTCTAGCTACAAGCAAATCAATGCACAGATTTGGTTTAAGTCTGCTTTCATCTACATCTACGGATAGCACTTTATTAAAACTGGAAGAGAAGCTGGCATACTCTGCACAGATGAATAACAATGGCTACAGCTCCCAGCAAGGCAGGACAGCTGCAGGGGGTGGACCTGAGGAAGGAGAACTCCGTTATGAAGCAGAGAGTCCAGATGAAGCTGCTCTTGTCTATGCAGCAAGGGCATATAACTGTTCTCTGGTTGGAAGGCTGTCTGACCAGGTATCAGTGGAGCTACCTCACCTGGGAACATTAAGCTTTGAAGTATTGCATACATTGGGCTTTGATTCTGTCAGAAAGAGGATGTCAGTAGTGGTCAGACATCCTCTCACAGATGAAATAAATGTTTACACTAAAGGAGCGGATTCAGTTGTTATGGATCTTCTTCTACCCTGCTCTTCAGGTACACCTCTTACTTACCTTTGCGGCAGTGGGGAGTTCGGGGGAGGCAATTCTGCTTAACTGCTAAAAACCTCATTGTATCTTACTGCCTTCTTCAGCAAGTAGACCTGCCTGCTTTTGTGAAGATGGAGAATAGTAGAATGGCAGCTGTCTCTACTCTTTTGTAATACCTTGTTATTGTTATTATTTACTGTGAGTGGTTGAGACACTGGACAAGTTGCCCAGAGGAGCTATGGGTGCCCCATTCCTGAAAGTGTTCAAGGCCAGGTTGGATGGGGCTTGGAGCAACCTGCTTTAGTGGAAGGTGCCCCTGCCCATGGTAGGGGGGTTGGATCTTTAAGGTCCCTTCAATCCAAACCGTTCTGTGATTCTATGATTATAGCAAATCATCTGTAAGAAATTACTGGTTCCTTACCATACAAAGATGAGTGAAATTAATTTCTGCTCAAGATCTTCTACTAACGAGCTTCAAAGGAATTTCCTGAATCTCTGCCAAAGCAGTTTACATTTCTTAAGGAGAAACTGTCGGACAGTGCTTGGCTATTTGAGTGTTTTATATGAAATCCAAGCACTTCATTTTACAGCTTCTTCTCATGTTTCATTTGTGAATCTTTACATCCTTTTGCTGCAGTGTGTTTGCATAAACCAACACATTTATGCTGGTTTGACTATGACACTGAAGGGCGCTCCATCAGTCAGCTATCAAAACAGAAAGGTTGTGTCAAAAGGAGAGGTGCTATTCAGATGAGAAGTCTCGTCTTCAAATACTTAGTTGGCTAGCAGGGAGCAGATATGTAGCTATAAACATGGAACTTCCCTAAAGCATGAAGATTTCTCCAGCACCCAGCTGTCACATGAAACAGAAACAACTTTAAGTAGCTGCTAATTGTAATCAGTTGGGTTCAAGAGGAACCCTGTAAGCTTTCAGAAGTTACGGGAGACACACAGGTTTCATTTTGCATGAATAATTTTGCATCTAATTTACTGGGTTTTCAACATTGAATTTAATCCAGTGTTTAAAGGTTACCCTGATATGAATGGACAGAGCCCAAAAGTGCTAGAGGTACTTCCCCATCTTTCACTACTGCATTGACTTTGCGGTTACTTTGACATTATTTGGAGTAAACAATTGTGAAAGGCTTATACTGTGTAATTTTAGTTTAATGAAATACAGAAAAATATTGGCATTAGGTTTCTGTTTACAGCCATATAAATCAAAGCTGAGCCAGAAAAATTAAGAACAACTTGTTCTTAACTAACAACAAAATATTCATGAATAATTTTCTAGTGAAAATCTGATATCACAGAAGGTACACAGAGCATCTGTGGAAACTTGTTTCACTCCAGAGTACTAACAGAGAATTTGTAGTACTGAGAATTTCTAATAATGTTTGGAAATGAATTGTCAGAATGACAACCAAGCATTAATAAGGAAAGGTTAATTTATGCCAAGTCTTAAATATTTTGTCACCTTATAACAGACTACTTTGGAAGCTGCTGTGTCTGTTCACAGTAGACTCAATGGATCAAGGAATTTTCAAGCAGATCTAGAACCCACCTAGGTAAAAACAAGGCCAGTTAGAATACCAAACAGCATCAATATTACCAAAGGTGGTGTATGTCAGAGAAGGAGAAGTAGAGGTCCTGAAAATTGGTGTTGGCAGTGAGCAGATTCTGTATCTGGGCAAGTACAGTGATTCCACCATCTTTACAGGCAGGAGAATTGAAGGTGGCTTTGAAATTGTGCCTTTTTTAAATTTTTTTAGCACAAATTGAACTCTGAGTTTTAATGTATTTTGCTATTGCAAGCAATGTAAAGTGCAGCCACTAGAACCTCATAAGCAGCTTCCCTTGTTTTCTAGCCCTCTGAATCACTGCTAGCTTCAGTAATTCTGTATGTTTTAGTGGATCTGTCTGGAAAATGTGTGACATTTCTCCTGAGCAGCTTCACTCCTGGACCTGACCTCAAACTCACAGTCTGTGCCTGCAGTATTGTAATGTCAGTGGATATGTTCTTAATTCTCAAGGGAGTATCATCTTTTTTCCATGGTGGAGAGGTATTTCCTAGGTAGAGGGAGCCTCAGAAGATTCATACCATAGCTATTATTTATGCTGTCAGTGGTTGCATCCTGTTCTCTGGTGATGGTGGAATGTGATTGTGAGAGGAGATAATAATGCTAGGAGGATTCAGGCATTTATCATTTTAAGGAACTGACCAATATGTGAATAGACATGATAGCAAATCCCAGTGCTTGCTTTTTGCTGTCTTAGTGCCTCAGGGGCATGTAAATTGTGTACCAGTCAGGAGTGCATCTCAAGACTTTGTAGAACTTGTGCCCTTACACTGGGGGACTAAGGCAATGCTGTGTCCATAATCTCGCAACTTCAACATCACATGGCATGACTGGGTCCTATCAGACACAAAGGTCCCTGTTTGGGAGGAAGAGTATTTTAAAATATGACGTGAGGAAGAGGCCGAAATCAGAAGCAAAAGTATTATGTTGTAACTTCAGTTGTGTCTTGCAGAAAATCAGAATTCTCCATGAGCTTCAAAACTTTAAGTTCCTGAATTGACTCTATTTAGTTGAGACTGTGAAACCTGATGCTTTCTGAGAGCATACAGATATTTTCACAAGCCTTGAAATGATCCCCAGGAGCGTATTGTTTTTACTTTATCTCAATCACCATGTTCATAAATAAGAAAATTACAGTTTGAATCAATACCCAACTCACACAGGAACTGGGAACATAAGTCATTGAGAAAACAGTGACTGGGCTGGCTTTCTGCAGCTTGTGATTATGGAAGGAAATGAAGCAGGCAGACCACCACTAGCTGTCTGTCATTCTTCTGGAGACTTATTTGCTGTTTGTCACTGACATGGTACATGTGGTCACACTTCTCAGCATTGAGACTTATGTCCCAGCTGAAAAGAATCTCCACAACTGGGTTTTTATCTGTGAGAGATTCCTTCCACCCTTTTAACTTCTGAGGACAAGAGTAATACTGATGAGGAACATGAAGAGCTAGAAGGGGCATTAGCTGTCATTGGTATGCTAGTGGAGGAGGAAAATGGAGTCTGCCATGCTGAAATTAAGATTCGCACCGAAAATGGTGTGCACATCTTTACTTGTACAGAATTACTGTCTTTGTTCATTGAAGGTGGTATTAGCATTTGACATTGTGATCACTGCATCAGAGCCCATGGTATTCAGACAGATGTGAAGTGATTAACACCATTTAACCTTAAAGGGGTAGAAACAACTTTTGATGTGTTTAAGCACCTATTCAAATTTGCAACATTTGAAATCAGCATAGCCACTCCCGTAAGGCAATTTAATGTGGCTTATACAAGGAATATGTCATTTCTCTCTAGAATAGTAATGTAGCACAATAAATTAGAAAGAGTGCGTGCCTACTTTGTTCTTCTGAAGGTAGAAGAGCTGACTCACTGATACAAAAAGCCTCCAAGAAGTTTTGCTGTATTACTTCTCCCAGAAAAAAAAATAAAAATCTTATGTTACACAGCCAAGTCACATATGCCAAAAAGATTATAATTCACAAGTAGAAAAGAAGCTAAATGAGACTGAGGCTGCCAGTTCAGTATAGTATATTTCCACTTTGTGTTGCAGCTGAATTTAAATGTAAGCTGTTTTAATAGCTTTACAGACCTACAGATTAGGATGGTCTTCAAAGTTGAGAAAATAGCTATACCCTTTGTAAAATATGCTGATACATGGTTGAGCTAACAGGAACTAAAACCAAAATATTTGGATTCCAAGCTCCCAGCTTCTTCCTACAACATCAGTACTTGTATGTGTTTGTACTGGAGCCTCTGGATGCCCAGCTAGACACTGTGCTGCTGTATAAACGTGAGTGCTGAATGCTATGTAAGTTTATAGTCAGATGTATGTATGTATATACATGGTCTCACATAGCAAGATCAAATTGGGTATGAATGCACACTGGGAAAACAGGTACCAAAGTGTATAAACAGTAAGATATTTGTGTCATCTAATTTAGATACCCATATTAAATGCATTGTATAAGGGTATAATGCCTCTAGGTTATCAGTATGGTCAGTTGAGAGAGGTGAGCACATCCAGTAGTGAACTGAGGTCATACATAGTAGGTCTCTTCAGGAGCTCAAACTTCTAGTCATGAGTGGCATTCACCTGACTCTGACTGATCTTTGTGCAAGTACCACTAACATAAATATTGCATTAAGCAATATTTGTAACAGCTCCAGTTACAAAATTACAACCCTGAAATGATTCTACACCCCCAAAGCCATGCAGACTTTAGGAGAAAAAAATAAAAATACATCAGGATATAGGAAAATGTGCCATAAGTTGCAGGGCATTCTCACTCAGTGGTTCCAATCTAAAAACTTACCAGCTTGTACTAACCCTGCAATTCATATTATTTAAGATTACATAAGCCTGTCTTGATGGTAGGTGATGTAAAAGATGCAGACCACCTGTTTTTTTACTTTTGAAGACATCATTTTAGGTAATGAGATGGAACTAATTGTATTACTGTGATATTCATTACTCTTTTTGATCATTGTGTGAGCAATGTGAACAAGTCCCAGCTACACAGAGAAAAGGATCAGCTGCTCAGGCATGATTTTGATTTCTTACACATGGCCTTAAGTGAAGAATAAAGCTAAGTGGAAGTTACGCTGCTTCCTTCAAGGTAGAAGCTAGCTGTGAGGTCTGCAGAAGTTTAAAAGCTCTTCTAAATGAAAACACACTCAGACCCAAAACTTCTTGCATTGACTCAGGCTGATAGATACTATCAGTACAGCAGTAACAGAATTACCTTTATACACCTAGATGTGCAAAAGGAAGCACTGTTTCTGGTTCTTTAGAGGTATTAACCTTGGTGGAAAACTAAATGCTATTTTTAAGTGTCATTTTTTGCATGTGATGAGATGTAAAGAAGCATTTTCTAGTAGTGTATTTGAAATTATACTTCTCTTCCTGACAGTTATGGTTTGCTGTGAAGATTATGATGATTTCTTAATGTATTCAGACCAAACAAATACTTAAGGAGTAAGGTAATAAAGGTTTTTCTAGCATATATTCACAATGACTTTTGAAGAGAGAAAAGACAGAACAGAAAGAAAATACAGGTTTTTTTCTAAATGGAATGTTTTACTTCAGTTTCCCAGGAGACATCTGCAGCTCTTTAAAAGTATCGGTTATAAAGTGC
>JBCJKH010056701.1:6827-19058 GCA_039877255.1 Loriculus beryllinus
TGATTCTGTGTCATCCTGATTAAAAAACTGGTTGCAGACTGTTGACAAGTTTCATCAAGAGCAAAGGCTTTTTCTGTCCTGCAAAATTAAGAGCATTAGAGGGAATTCTCTTCACTGAACTTAAGGATTATACCAGTATTGGATTTTTTCATATCAGTAAAATTCTTATCCAAAATACTGCAAATCTTGCACACTGATCTGTTTTTAAGAAACAATGAAGTGGCTAAAAATACCAACAATAAACACTTACAGTACTAAATAAACTGTGGTTTTCCTGGTAAATATAAAAAGGTGACAGCTGAAAGATAATTATAATCATGCTCTATCAGATACAATCTTCTAAGCATATTACCTACTTGCAGAATAAGCATAGGCCCACTGGAAACATCCAAGACTGATTTTCTCCTTAGTACACTGCAGAACAATAAGCAAGATATATTCTGAATGTGTTGCAAGTCCTACTACACACCTGATTTCTGCCCCTATTCAGCTTACTTTTTACATTCCTTTTTTAAATTATTTATGAGTTTGAGAGCCTCAAACCAGTCCAATTTGGACAGCAATTCCTATGCATTCCTATTTTGTCGTAATGTTTTCTTTCCATTTCAATCAAGTGCCTGGTTCAAACTAATCTTTATAATTCCTTACTCTGGGCTCTAAAAGTAACTAGAGATACTGGACATGCGAGCCAGAAGTGTGCCTGTCACTTTCTTATTCCATACAAGCACATAAAATTACCCTCCTCCATATAAAGCGCATACCATTGCACATCTTATCTCAGTATTTGTTTCTAAATTAAGACAAAATTGGATAGTTTATCACATAAGCTGGCATCACTAGCTTTTATATTTGGCACCAGCATAAAGGCTTTGATACTTTTACATACTTATATCTATGCATGGAGGGAAAACCAAGCACAACACTACTCGGACAAGAACAAAAGAAGAATTCCACCTTTAAAATGAGATGCAAACGTTTTCTTCCAATTTGAACACAGAAAGAAGACTCCTACTCTCTAGCAGACATATCGGGTATAATTATACATGGCAAGTTAAAGGGGCAAATGTATCTGTGAAGCAAAATACGGTTTTGGTCATTCTCAAACTGTAAAATCATTGAACTGAAACACAGTGAGTACTTGCAGCTGAAAGGGAATAAATAATCATAGCCAAGTTCAAAATATAGCAGTGTCACTTTTATCCATTGCATTTTATAGCGTAAGACCTCATGACAGATTATAAGAAGAGCCCAAGAGCAGATTTGGAACTGCACACTGTAGAGCCAGTGCAGACAACTGGAGAGGCAGCAGGAGCTGGGAGGGATGCACAGCAGTCTAGAAAGTCAGGAAGAGCTGAACCCTGTGCTTCAAAACAGCACACAGTATCAACAGTTACCTCACAGTTAAGACCTCAGCTTTTTGAAGGGCAGAAGCTGCCAGCTTCTGATGGGTTCCTGAAAACAGTTAACTTTTCTTCAGGTTTCTCTATTTAGCAGGTGAACTGACAATGCACAGCACTGATGACACAGCAGCGGAAGGCCCCCTCTGCATCCTAACAGCAGAAGGATGACAGCAAGCCTATCCAAGCACATCACATACACCATTCCTTTTCCAATAAGGAAAATTAAAAAACCCAACAAAACAAACAAAAACCAAATAAACAAAAAACAAACAACAAAAGAAAACACACACATTTCAAATAAGAAACCTATTATTTAAGGGGAGCCTTAAATCCTGAAGCAAAGCACCACCTCCTTTCAGCTACTGACTCACAATTCACAATCTATATTAAAGGCCATTGCTGCCAGCCCAGAAGACCCCTCAGACAACAAGGACACAATTCTCAGCATCTCTTTCTCAACGTCACATGAAGTCCCGGCAGACCACTCAGGCACACGTGTGCAAATGCTTGTGACGCTTAGGAAATTCTATAGATGTGAGAATGAATGATAATGGGAAAAAGAAATCTTTTTAGAAATTCTGAAAAATAAAATCACTTTCTCATAAGTTCACACATTTATTTTTGTCGTGGTATTTTTTTAAAGAACCAGTATGGTTTATTTTATATGTCAAAAAGCATGCAATAAAAATTTTCTCACTACATTTGAGGCTCACAAGAAAGCAGTAAACATTTACTTCTACTGTAAAAAGATAAGTTTTCTGACTTATTGTGTATCTATTTGTCTTAATTGGGCTTATTTTTGCCTCCTTAAATTTTGTCTAATTTTTTAGCTTGGACTTTTATTTGTTGCAGAGTTTCTCATAAAAATCTGCAAATGAATTGCAAACTGTGGTTAATGAGCTATGCATAAACCTTTTTTTATCATTCTTACCATCTGCTTGGCTGTTTTATTATCAGCCTGTAAGCTAATAATCTATCTACTTTATTTCCTGTCTCACTTAGAAAAAAAAAAAAGATGAAGAAATCCAGGACAGTTTTCAAACTCTTTGTTTTCTCTGGGTTTTCCTGAGTGGTGCCTTATGGTCTAAAATCTGTGTTGTGATCCCATTTTTTCCACTGCAAAATTCTGATTTTCAATTCTGTTAATAAAGCCCATCAGACTTCCAACAACATCCCCCAATGAAATGGTAGTACAGTAACTTATGATTCAAATCAATATATTTTTACACTAGTTCTTTATTGTTACTAAGCAAAAATACTTCTTTTCGCCCCACACTATTCCTATTGCAATCTTTATTGACTACAGATTTGATGTAAAATATGATACAGATTCGCAGAAAAATAATTTTGCAGTATTTATGTCTTATCTATCTATGTACAAGTGTTTAACTACAACCTTATTTCTGTTCACTACAAGTCTAATATGCGGTTTGGTTAGAGTTGTTCCTTCTCTTCCAGTTATGCCAGTAGGTTTCTGGGCATCCATATGACATTATGGCATGTCCCATCAAACAAGCATCATTTATATGTGATATTAATCTAATTAAATGAAAAATTCTCTCATTTTGTCTAAATATATTGTTAAAAACTTTGAGCATTCACTTCTGAATTAGACTAGCACTGCATTTTCATTTGCTGTCGAAACTGTACCATGTGAATTGTTTCACTTCACTACTACCTCTTTGCACACACATGGATATACAACTCAAGTGAACATGCTATACTGCGCATAACACACTGCTATTACAGAGCTAACCTACATGGAAAGAAAATGTTTCCAAACAGGTCTTCTGTGCCTACCTGTTAAATATCTAATTGCTACCACAAAGTGGACTTTAGAAAGCTAATATGTTCAGTAATAATTGTAGAAAAAAAAATACAGAATCAAATACAAGGGCACTGTTTAAAACTATGAAAAGTGCCTCTAAGCACCTTTGTTTCCTAAGGGGTGCAAGCTACATAATTTTGTCTGTCTTCAGCCTAAAGCAGTAAAGACCAATAAAACAAGAATGAGAAACAGGACCAACCTCTTCAACAATCAATTTAAAAAAAAAAACAACTCACAACTTTTAAATTCAGTGTTATGTGGAATAAAGTCATTACTAGGCAGGTTAAGGCATAGTATAACCATGGTCTCTAACTGAGCCACTATTTTCAGAACTAAGAGTTAGATAGCATTTGTAATTCTATTTAAAATGGAATAACTGATTTTAAGAGAAGCTGGAAAAAGCCAACAATAAGAAGTAGGCTTTATTTAATGAGTGTGACTTTGTGAAAAATCACAAAGTGAACAACAAGCAGTTAACCACTAATCTGAAAAATTTTGTTTGGATGATCTGCAGATCTCCTGGCAGAACTGCTATTCTAGTGCATAAGCTCCATAGAGACTTTAATCCACTTTGCACCTGAAAAAGGGGCATGTGAGTGAAATGATTACAGTTTCAAATGAAAGCTCATGGGAACAAAGTCTGGTGCTGAAAACTGATAGTGAACTGAGCAAAAAAAAGAACAAAAAAACCCCACAAAGCTTGGCTACACACTCTGAGGTCCTCATGTCTGCCTCAGGCATGCTATGTACAAAAGGTGCTTCATAGGTTGTATGCCATAAGCCCACATATTTATTAGCCTTAACCAGCTGTTTTCTTACTTTCTTGTGCTCTGACATACATTATAGTACTTCAGCAAGAAACAGTGCATGCATAAGGCTGGCCACTTCCCACATTTTCTGATTTAGTATGTTTTATAAGACAAAAACAAGTCTTTCTGAACAATTTGTGTTTATTCTTTGATTTACTCTCAATAAACTCCTGTGACAAAAAGAAGTGTATCTTCCCAGATATAGAAACTTGGCAAAACAGAAAGGACACATAGCTGATTTGACCACTTTGAACTCCACAGAAAGACCATGGGCAACATTCATCTCTTCTAACCGCAATGATTTAAAAGTTGTTTGGTCTAAGGTGGTTGCAGAGGCGTCCACAATCAAGCACAATTCTGTCTTTGAGTATAACTCATTACTCCTAACATGCAACAGTCTCTCCCTGTTGATTACAAAGAGGACCCAGAAGGGTAGTTTAGATCACGTATCCAACTGCAAAGACTGCTGCAGTTAAGTGAGATCCACTGCTATTAACTTAAATGGAATGGATTCTGACAGCAAGTAAAGCTGCATATGAATCTATGGCAGAGAAGTGCCATAATTTTTGAATCTCCAGTCCTGTACCTTAACCAGTAAATATTATTGCTCTTTACACTAGACAAGCTTTCATTTAATGGAGTCTTAAAGCTGCGTGCCAGTCGAGGAAAGAAGAGATACAAAAATAATTAAAAAAATAAGATGAATTCATATGCAGACTGACTATAATTCTTCTTCTAGAGTCATTAAAATCTGCTACTTTTTCCGCCTAACTATATTTATATAATGTAAAGTGAACCAAACACACTTCATAATCAAGGCACCAGAGCATCAGGCTTTCTCTTGGCAACTGTTACAACACCTGGACAGGTCACACACCCAAATTCACCCAGCAAACACTCTTACTGCAATTGTTTTGTTTCTTAGAGCTAAAATACTAACATATTCTTAACATGCCAAATAAGGTACAGCTTAGTCATAAGCAACATCACTGCAACAACTAACTAGCCCTGATTGGTCTCAATAATTAGACATGGGCCAGAGGACCACTAGGCCCTTTTCCAGCCAGTTTTTTCTGTACCAGTGAGAATGCAGACTGGTGTCACTCACGTGTTACAGTACTTTGCTTCACAGAAGGCAGGAGAACAGGAAGAAGCAACGCCTTTCTATTTACATGCCACATCTCCACAGAAACACTGAAGGAATAGCAGCAAAGGGCAACTCCAAGAAATCAGCAGTCATTAGACAAGCTCTGCAACTTATAACAATGGTGTACAGTAAGTTTTCACTCAAGACAATCATAAAAGAGAAGGTCATAAATATCAGAGAGTAGGTGTTGCTGAGTATTCAGTAGCCGACCAATGCAGCTTACAGAAAATCTCCTATACCTGCAGTACTATGGGAGGAATGTTCTTGTTTTACCCACCAAGAGAGGAGCTCAGTTCAGATTATGCTTGTTTTTTAAATAGACCTGAACCCTTTTACCAACAAAACCAAAAAAAAACCACAAAAACTACCCTGAAACACAAAACACAAGCAAAAAAAAAAAAACCAACAAAACCACAAAATCTTAGAAAGCAGTGCTTCCCCATGCAATCACATCACCCATTTCTTTGATGTTTCAGCTCAAAAAGAGAGTTTAAGCTCTGATAAAGTATACAGTACACTCTTGTAGCTACTGACTGTTACAGAATCTGTAACTGATATATTTATCATTTTGTCCAGTTTTTAAAGCTTGCTGTACACTAAAATATCTTGGGAACAAAGCTGTCACTTCTGTGATCTCATTTGACACAGGTTTTCCCTTGCTCGTTGTTCTAGGCTGCAGTTCTACACTGCTTTTCCTACTAGCCCATTTAACTTGCTTTCACCCAGCTCAACTTAAGCACAGCTGCTTAAACACAGACAACTTTAGAAGAAACCTTGGAAGCGATTCAGAAGCCATCTTTCTACCATAAAATTTTTTTCTAATAATTAAATTTCAAAACTTCTTTTTTTGCATATATATAGTTCATGTGTATTACCATTTTAGTTCAGATAGGACTATGATTTGAGGAGAACCCCCTAAGTACCCTACTTATCACAGTCAGTTGACTCAAGGGAGAGACCTCAGAGTGCATGAACTGAGCCTCATTTTGGAGGTATTTAAACCAGACATTATTCATCTGCTGACAGCACTGAATCAGTCCAAAGGCAGCAGTGGTAGCCCAAAGTATACCTCCCCAAAACACTGTGCATGTTGGGTCCTCAGCACCAACTGCTTTACAAGGAGATCTAATCCTGTAGTACCCTATTAAATAACAGTATGGATACAGTCATATCGTTGGTTCCAGGCTTCAAAGTCATTCTCTTTCCAGAATCTTGCCACTTTTTATAAGGATGATGACCATTCAAATGCTGCCCTTATTTCCCTGGTTTATCCTGACAGAAAGAGGTAGGATCTCATCTATTCCCCTGCACTAAATTATGAGCTGTGAAATAATAGCCTTTATTATTTTCCTCACAAGAAAAATACTCCAGCAGAGTGACTGGGAAAGAGAAACGAGACTGCCCTCCTCTTAGTAAAATAACTAACAACAATGGAGCATCAGTCTTGCCAGCCACCCTAGCTGCAACCAGAAAAAAACCCAAGTACTGACACCCCAATTTCATAATAACAAGCACGGATATTGGTGCCCAAGCAACTAGGTCAAAGGAGTGTCTGATACTTAAAGAAAAATATGCCAAGCTGAGTAACACCTTGGCAAGGTCTAAGATGATAGAACTAAAAAAGTTCATAATGTTAAAATATACTATGTGTATTATTTATCCTCTTAACATGAAAAGAATTTCCACAGCCAACATAAATTTTAAATGCAATAGAAGCCATAGCACCCATGTGAAGCTAATCTTTAACCTCTCCGGTCTTGAGTCACGTAATTATAATTGTGTTAAATGCAATGCCCTTTGATTTGAAAATATCACCGTTACTGTAACGGAAAAAGTAATTAGTTTTTTTAATTAATGAGAGACTTAAAAATGCACGAAGGGAAGCATTAACGTCTGTTTTTCTTGAGCTATTAAAGCAATTGTATAAAAATATCACATAAAGAAGTCACATCACATTACAAATCTATTACTTATAGCTCTGCTACAAAGTATGCTTTAAAGTTCCAAATACAGATATTTGCATCTCAAGAAAGATTTTGTCATCCAGTTGTACAAACTAAATGCTTCTCTCATATTCACTAAGGATAAACAAAAACTGGTAAAAACCTAAACAAACAACGCACAGAACAATCCCCACGATTTCAGTACAGCTACTAAGGAGAAAAGTATTTTGTGCCACCGTTGCTTTAGTATGTGCCACATTGCACCTGGTAGCACCCAACAATCAATGCAACCCTTATGACTCAGGTCAATGACACAGACTTAAAGGGCGAGTGGCTGTACAATAGGCCCCTATTCAGACCCAGAGATTAATCTTACCTGATTTTAGAAGCCTACAATTTAGGCACATACATCTGAATTTACAATCTATTGACAATGACAACAACATTTAAGCTCAATACATTTTACCTATTTAGACAGAAAGCATGGGATGACACATTAGGTCCCAGAAGTATCTATGTGTGTCCACTAACTAAAAGGGAACTGCAGCTTACCAATTCATGCACAAATATTTAGACACAGGTAATAAAAATTAATAAAATAGTTATTTAGAGTGATTTACTTTTTTCCTTTGCTTCAACTAAATTGTCAGTGTGTCTCCCTAACCCCCAGTTCTATTTCAGTCTGACTCTGCTGTAATTCTTTGTAATGAGGGGAGGAAAAATCCTGCACATTTTACACCCATTTTCTGCAAGGAGATAAATACCACAGTGAGATAAGCAATTCAGCAATTTACTATATCTTCTGCTTTTCCACAATCCAAAGAAGGACTGTTTCTCAAATGGAAGTTACCATTGTGCTAAAACCCTACTTCTGAGTGGGGGCTTTTCTATCACAGAAGCTCAATATCATCTGTACTATTTCTTGAAAATCATCTCTCCTAAATGCAGATCCTGAAAGTGCAGTGGGTGATTACAGAAACAAGTAGCTTCATAATCATCTGGAAGGCTTCATGATATTTTCAGGAAGTATTTCTGGTTAAAATAAAGATTAAGAAAATACCATGGTCAGCTTGAGGAGAATAATTCTATACAGTAGGAAAGGGTGAAAATAATTTAGTGGAAAGTATCGCCACTTAATTTTACAGAATTTTCCATGTGGGGACCAAGTACTCTGCGGTGCAACTAAGTCCTGTGCCATGATCTTACTTGGAAACATGCATTTTTTTTGTTCAAAATAAGTTGAGCAATTCAACTGGAATACATACTGGAATAAAAGACAGTGTAACGTTATTCATTGAGCCAAGTTATAGACAAACACTTCTGCTGCGAAAGGATCTATCCCTCTAACTGGTTAGTGTTCTGATGATTTTAAGAGAAGGAACACCACAAATCTTTGTTTAAAGGATAAACCGCTCTAAAACTTATACACAATACAACTCTCTTAAATTCAAGAGGATACTTAAAGGCTCAAACCTCAGCAAAAATATAAGATTTCCATAGCTATGGTAAGATTATTTACCATTGAAGGTTATTAATACTGCTTTAATTTTAGAAGCTAAATCAGAAGTTAATATTTATCATCCATAAAATCCTTGTAAATGTTCTTCAACTGAAGACATTTGTCTAAAAAAGTAGAGGGGGGGAGGGGGGGCGGGAAAAGAAAGAAAGAAAGAGGACTCCAGGTTAATGAAGTATTTAAAATGAGAAATAGGAATTCATGCTTCTACTTGCATTTTCTACATTATTTCATACATTATAATACATAGTGTATCACGGGTCTGGGTCTTCAATTCTGAGATCACCCTTATGACTTCACGTATTAAAATCAACAGACTGGCAAGTCTGTCAACAAGGGGATAAAAACCCCAACAAATTGAATGTCACTGATTAAATCTGAGAACACAAGAGTTTGGGTTTCTTCAAATCACACAGCACACAAATTTAACTCAGCTGCCACAGCAAAAGGAACTAAGACTTGAAAATAAGGCCTTGCTTTGCTAGGTGTACGAATCAAACATATTAAGGAGATGCACTGTGACACAGATCTTAGACTTAATGCTTTCACGTATGCATCAACGACAGCAATATTGTATATCCTTCTGTTTCAAACAAAGCCACCTTCACTGTTCTTAATTTCCAATTATACTGTTGTCTTCTCCCTCATCCTGTAAAGGTAAAAGAAGGAAAAATAAACTAGAAAATTAAAGATTCCAAGAACTTTCCCAATGAATCTTGAAAGTTAAAACTTTAAAACCAGGACATCTAGAGCTTGCTGTGCTCCAGAGCATATCAATAGCCCTCCCACACCCAAGAACAGAAGAACAAGGAATAGCAACTAAATCTGCAGAAAAACTTCTCAAATGCCCTAATATCCTAAAGTGAGACCTCATTAAAGGGAATGTCCCCCTCACTAAAGCCAGTCATAATTTCAGAGCTGGAAATTTAATGTCAAAAAAAACTGAATTGTAAATGTACCATCTACTCTTTACCTAAAACAATGGTTTAGTCACAAAACAATACAAAAAGCCTGCAATAAGTACTGCAATTAATCTGTTGCTTGTAATGATGTGTTTGTCCGTGGCGAGACCAAGTCTTCATTGAGCAAGAATTCCTCACTTAGTCTTTGGTAATCACTCAGTCTCTATTAACACATCACATTCTTCATATGGGATCATGGATGTGTCCCACATATAACCCTGTGTGACCTAGACACATTATTGCAAATATATATATAACTGGAGCTGTGTGGTTTTCAAGAAGAAATATCTGAAGGACAACATAAGAGCAGAAGTTTTTCAGACTATATTAGCAGCACTGGATCATTTGCTTAGAATGTACACATCACACAACCCTCAAGATCTTATAGAAACTCTGGGAACTGCTGAGAATCAAAAGGCTCCCAAATCACCAAGCAATCAGCACAGCCTTTAACCTTCACTTCAACAACAGCAAAAAAAAAACCCCATAAAACCACCCCACTGTGGTTATTCCCACTGCAGAGGCAGCAATGTATGCATAATCATATCATTACAGCAACTAAAGTTCCTAACTAATTCTTCAAAGATTGTGCGTAACTTCCTCCTAATTCCCTTCAAAATCCTTCATACCTTAGATCTGCAGGGCTGACAGGCCTGGTTAGGCTTTCAGGTTACTACCTGCTATGACAAATGAGCTTCATTCAGTCCTTTGCTTTGCAGCCTGCAGAGGGTCCTCTCCTTAGCTTGCCTCTCTGGTTAAAGCAAATATGCTCCCTCAAAACTGTGTTACGAGACACTGAGTGATGAACTCATACTTTCTGAACCTTTGAACTCTCCATAGCTAAACACAGAACAATTAAATACAACTGCAATCCAATTTAATTGTGTACTGTTTGCCTGGTGGCAGAACACATCCCAGCTCCATTTACTTCATTGCTTTTCTTCCTCTGTACCTGCAGAATGTAGTTTCTACACAAAAAACTAGGGCACTTTTTCTGCATCTGCCCGTGATCTAATATTTAATAACTGAACTATTGCAATCACCTGTGTGTGATGGGATGGAAGGAGTGGGAACCAGAGGGCAATCGTTCAAGGGATATGACACGCATCTGCAGAGCTCTATTACATGCAGCCCTATTACCACATACACCAAGACCGTAGAATAAAAAGAGAATTGCAAAACTGAAGCTTGTTCTAACAAGACCGGATCATGCCAAAGTATGCAGGATGCACCTATACAACAAAGTGTGTACTTTTTTGTAAGCAGGAGACACTAGGTTGCACAGGAAAGGAAAGTGTTCTCCCGAAAAATTTGGAGTAATTTACACTTTTTCAAAATCAACTGGATTCAGGTCTGAGTCACATCTATCATTTAGATAAAGACAACTACATGACACACTCTGGTGCTTTGGACATTAAAGTTATACTGTGCATCTGCAAGGTTTTTCTGCTCGTAGTCAAGGCAGGCTGGTGCTGTTAAAAGCCTTCAGCAACCTGACATAATCCAACTGAAACTAAAATCAAACTCAAAAGGGGAAAAACAAGGGCATGATTCCCTTTACTTACTCTCCTGACCAGTTGCATGAGAACCAATAGAATCAAGTTAGGATTTCTAATATTAGTTATTAGTAATTATTATTTACATCAAGAGAATCAAACTGGAGCTGAAATTATAACTTGGAAAATACTCTCACAGATGTACAGCAACAGCCAAACATCACTGTTTACTGATGATAACCTATAATGTATTCAGTTGTTTATTTCACACTATTCAAATAATTCTATAAATAATGGAATAAATCCGTAATATATTTGACAAAATTTTCTCATATTCAACCAGCTCTAGTTCAGTAAAACATTAATTTTGTTTATCTGCCTGAAATACTGAAAATGACTGTGTATTTCAACCTAATTGCAGCTGCAGTCTTCTTGATGTTTTTATATCTGCAGTGTAGACTTTCACATTAAGCTTTCATAAAATATTGAAATGCCTGAAGAAATGGACTTGTGCTCTCTTTTTAAGAGTTAACTTAGACATTATTTTGTAGGGTGTTGTAGTCCCTAAGCCAACTACCCACCACTATATTTAATAAGAATATTTAGTTTCAATATTATTTTACAGCATGTTCAATCTGATGTCTTCAATTTACAAAGTAGAAAATGTGATTATTCCATAATACGACATTGCTTATTAAAAATTAAAGCAATACAATTTAATTTTAATTGTATTACTAATATACATCTGCATATAGCTTACTGACTGCTGATGGCTTCTCAGTTGAGTAGGCAAGACAGGGAATGTTTTGATTTATGTAATAATTAGATTAAAACCAGGAGTTCATTCCATATTTAAAGTGCATTAAAGAGTGACTTTTCAGACAAAAGTCCTACAGATTCCGCATAAAGGGAAATAAAACACCCATTTTCAAGAAGGGGAAAATGGATGATCTAGGAAACTACAGACCAGACAATCTTACCTCTGTGCCTGGCAAAATCTTGGAGCAGATTCTCCTGAAAGGCATGCTAAGGCACTTAGAAAAACAACGAGGCGCTTGGTGACAGCCAGCATGGCTTCACTAAGGGGAAATCCTGCCTGACCAATTTGGTGGCCTTCTACAATGGGGCTA
>JBCJKH010056707.1:0-18171 GCA_039877255.1 Loriculus beryllinus
TGTGCATTGTGCTAACTTCCCCTCTAGTTTTTAGTTTTGTGTAGGTTTGTCCTTTCTAGAGATCTACTCAGGCCTGCGTCTCTATGGTAGAGGGGATGCTCTAGCCTCCTCTCTATGGTACACCTGCGACGCGGTAGCCGGAGGCTTGCACCTCTATGGAACAAGGGGCACTCTAGCCGCTGCTCTAATGTACACGTGCGACGCTCTAGCCGCAGGCCTGCATCTCTATGGTGCACGGGGTGCTGTGGCGGCCGCTGTACGTTACACGTGCGGTGCTCGCCCAGTCTCTGCGGCACGGGGGCTCCGTGCATCTCCCCGTGCTTTCCGGGACGCTCCAGTCTCTGCTGTCGGGGGTCGCTCTGCCTTCCGCTCCGTTACAGCCGCCCCGCTCTCCACGGCTCCCGGGCGCTGTTTTGAGCGTGTCCCCGTTCCGGGCGGGCCGCTCGGGTTCCCCGTCGCTGGTGGCGCCGCTCTGCGCAGCGCTCCTCTTCCGGCGGGCGCCGCCGCTCGTGCTCGGTGGCGGCTGTTCCGCGGCTCGTGTCGGGCAGCCCCGCGCGCCGCGCCCGGGGCTCGCAGGGGCCGCAGCTCGGCGCCGTCCCCGCCCGTACCGCGCTTGGCGCCGCCCCGCGCCCGCCGCACCCACTCCGGAGGCTCCGGCGCCGCCTCGGGCTCTGCGCAGGCGCCCCTGAGCAGCGCGTGCGCCCTGGTGGCGCCGGGACCGAGGCCGGGAGGAGCCGCCGGGGTCCCGCTCCAGCGCTCCCCGGCGCAGCGCGGGTGGGAGCCGTGCCCGCAGCAGGGACAACCCCTGCGGGAAGGGGCAGGGCCGGGCGGGGGCAGTGGCCGCGAGCAGGAGCGAGCTGCAGGAGGTGTCCGGGGGAGGTGCCCCCAGAGCCGGCTCTGTGCGGGGCAGGAAAGGACGCGGAGGTTGCTCGCGTTCCGCCGCGCACGCGAAGGAGCCCCGAGCAGGAGGCTGCGGGAAGCGGTGGGAAGCGGGGTCTGGAGCCGGCGCTCGCTGCTGAGCGTCGGGCGAGCGGGCTCTTCCCTTCGCTGCCGGCGCAGCGCGGCGGCTGTGGATGGAGCCGCCGGGGCTGGGGTGCCTTCGACGGCTTCTGAGTTTCCGAGCGGTGCCCGCGGGGAAGGGCGGGAGGGTTCGCTGGGTCCTGAGCGCTCAGCCCTAACGCGGTGGCTGCAGCGGCAGCAGCGGCCCGCGGGTGGGCGGGAGCCTCCCTCGGCGGGGCACGGCCGCTGCCGGGGGAGCGGGGGCAGCTCGGGCTGCGGCCCCTCTCGCTCTGCCGGCAGCCCAGCGCCTGTGCCCAGGAGCTGCTTCCCAGCGCGGGGCTCAGCCCCTGGCTCGGGCCCTTTGCTCCTGCCGGGGCAGCAGCTCCGTCCCAGCCTCTGCAGCGCTCTGCTCTTCAGCTGCTTTCCCCATCGCTGCGGTAGCGGCGCTCGCTGGTGTCAGCTGTGGCCTTGGCACTGCTGGGGATTGGTTCACTCCGGGGATCTTAAAAGTCTTTTCCGAGCTGCCCTGCCTGACGGTTGCACTCTGTTCCTCAGGTTGCCTCGAGGAAACAATGGATTTCCCTTTTCTCTCTCTCTCAGAAGCCCAAGGCCTGTTGTGCTGCTGAAATCTTGTGCTGCTGGTGGATCAGAACACTTTGCTTTAGCCGGAGGCTCCAGCCGTGGAGAAGGGTGGGTGAGTGTGAGCAGCTGAGCCCTCAGGAATGCTCAGTGAGAAAGAGGGAAATCTTTCTGGGATGGATGCTAAAGGAGCCTGGAAGCCAGGCTGGCCGTGCTGCCACAGGTCAGGTCTGTTCACAGCACCAGCACAGGCCGGGCCTCAGGGTGGCTTCCCCAGCACCAGCTGCCTGGTTCCTGGCAGGCTTTGGCTACAAGCTGGCCCCAGACCACAGAGGTGTGGGGCTTCTCCTTCCATGTGTGTTGGCATTGCTGAACCAGTTGGTTCCTGGTTTTTCCAGCTCAGTGTTTTCCTTTGGTCACAGGGGGAATTGTGGGTTTAGCAGAGCTCGAGGAACCAGTACTTGTGGCAGCAGTGGGATGCAGGTGGGAAGTCCCCTGGACATGAGCCCCTCCTGAGGCCTCTCTTCCTTCCTCCTCCCCTCACAACCTGTCTCCTGGCCTCCCAAGGGAATTCCTCAGCTCACAACACATTGGAATGTTTCCTCCTGCTCATGGGACGTCTGATCCTGCTCCTGGCTTTCATTCACTGCCTGGTGGGCTCTGGGGCAGGATAAAGGTGATAAAAGCATAAAGGTGAGGGGAAGAGCTGGCTGTTCCCATACCTGATTCCAGCCAGGAGAGCTCTTGTCTCTGACTGAACACAGGCAGAATGTAAACCCTCTCTAGGTTTGGTTGCAGCTCCTCTCTGGTTTAGGATCTCTTGGGAAGATTTCATTCAAGGCTTCTCTGTGCATTGGTGGTGGTGTCTGTTTCCAGCAAGGACAGCAGAGGAGCAGGAGGTCTCACTGATGAGGTTCAGTATCTGGGTCACTCACCATTGCCCCTCTGTGTTCTCTGGTGAGTTTTGATACTGGGAGAGGATGAGATAAAAGGAACATGTGCAGAAAGATAGAACCAGGACTGAGCTGCCCCAGGCAGAGGCCACTCTGGGTCCTGTGTGAGGACCCCAGGGGTGGGCAAACAAGGTGGCTGCTCTTCTCCTTTCCCTGTTGACATTTGTTGATACCAAAACCTGGGCAGAGCCTCCCTTCCTGTGCATCCTAAAGAACAGGCTGCTGCTTTGTGAGTCATAGTGCTTGGTTCAGGGACTTAAGTCGTTCCTTTAAGTTCTAAAGCCAATACACATCATAGTCAATTTCTGCTTTTCTCTACCCACAGCTTTTCTTCACTTGATAGAGCTTACACATCAGAAGTGGAGAGTTCCTTTTCCTGTATTGAATTTTCAGTGTGTGTGCTGGAAAGTGTTCTTCCAGGGCTGAGCATTCATTGTCTGTTCTACAGAACCTCATCTTCTGCCTGGCTGGAGACCACCAAAGGAAGAGCAGGTGCTGTGATGTGTCTTCAGATGCCTGGGAGCTCTGGCTTGGGCTGTGTAAGCTCTCTGGTGCCCTCGTTCCTCTGTCTGTAGTGAGAATCCGGGAGTCTTTCAGGGTGTTGCAGCTCAGTCAGCTTCTCTAAGGTGTTTCATGGGCTTCACAGCAGTGTTTGGTCTCTTCTCACAAGGAACAAGTGACAGGACAAGAGGAAACAGATTGCACTGAGGCAGGTTTAGACTGGAGATTAGGAGCACTTTGTTCACTGAAGGGGTTACCAAGTGTGGAACAAGCTGCCCAGAGCAGTGGTGGAGTCACTGTCCCTGCAGGGGTTGACCAGATGTGTAGATGTGGCACCTGGGGATGGGGTTTGGCACTGGCCTTGGCAGCGCTGGGTTAATGTTGAATTTGATGGTCTCAAAGGTCCATGTTCGTGACTTGGCAGCTGATTCCTGCAGCTGGCAGGAGCCGGGGTTGCATTTTGGCAGCTGCAGAGCCAGCACTTCCAAATTGGAATCTTTGTGCAGCGCTGAAGCTGCTGGTGACTTGAGGCTAGGAGCCTCGTGAGCCTTTGCTGAAGGGGCACTTTCCCACCTCAGACCATGTTCTCTTAGAAAACTGTTTCCAGGCTTTTCCCCCAGAGCTGCCTCTGGTTTAGTTTGTACCTGCGAGTTGTTGTCTGAGAACATGGAATAGCTGATTTTATTGTTACTGCCAACTTCAAGAGCTCTGCAGTCTTCAGCTCTGGAGTGGAGAAGCAGGTGGGGCAGCCACAGCTCCAGTGTTGAGAAAGCGTGGAGGAAAATCGCAAGTTTTCAATAAGAAAAGCTCCCCGAGTCTGTGTCTCCCCAGTGGTGCCACATTTCTGTGCATTTGAGACCAAAGCGCTGTTAAATCCTGCTGGGTTGAGACCTGCCCTCCAGGAATGGATAACCAGGACAGGGTGCTCTGTGTGGCTTCACATCTTAATGCTTGGAAGGTTTTGCCCTTGAATTGAGGAGTCATGACAGATCTCCCTCTGAGAAATGGTCCCATGATCTCCAGGCTAAGATTAACCCTGGTTGGATTCTCTTCTGTGCTGGTGGTGTCCTTCAGCAGCAGCAGAGAGCCTCCTCATCCTCCTCCTCAGTGCTCTTTTGATGCTCTTCTAGAACTGACCTAATCCCTGGATTCCTCCACTTCCTGTGCCTCTACCCAAGGTCACTTTTCTCTCTGTCCCATAGCTCTGCAGTTCTGCCCAGGAATGAGGAATTCAAAGTGGGGAGGCCAGAGAGAGGCCGAGACCTGCAGCAGATGAGGCTTTGGCAGCACGTTGTGGTCCCTTCTGGAATTGCTTTGCCTCGTAAATCCTGGGCTCTCATTTGTTTCCCAGGACAGTTTTCTGCTGTGATTTGTAGGAGTCACAAAGCAGGAGACACCCTGTGTCTGGTGCTGCTGCAGCTGCTGCATTGGATGGGCTGAGGTTGGTAAGAAACCCCTCTGAGCCCCTGATGGTTCCTTGCTGTCAGTGTGTGATGGCCAGGAGCTGGGGGCAAGCAGGACTCACATGCAGCATCAGCCTCCCTCCCGCTCCTCTCCTGCCCTTATCCGAGAAATGAGGGGAGGCCAACAAAAGAGAAAAGCCTGAAAATGGGCCTCCCAGCCCTCTTCAGCCTTTCCTTTGATCCCACTTCTCCCCTCAGTGCATGAGCTCTCTCTCACTTTTTGTGTCCATCAGTGATGATTGTGGGGATGAGTCCGACTTTCCCAGAGTGCTGCCAGTGCCTGGCTTGGGGATGTGGGGCTGGGGTCCAGGCTGGGCAGCAGCAGCAACCCCTGTGTGTGTGTCCCTGTGTGTGTGTCACCAGTCTCACCAGTTCTGTTCCATCTCTCCCAGCAGCTCAGGATGTGGCATCGGAGGCTGGTGGGGTTTCTCCGGCTGTGTGGCAGCTCCAGCCCTGCCTTGCTGCGGCCGCCCAGTGACACCAGGCTCATCCTCGCTGCTGCCACTCGCTGCCACCACACGGTGCCGGAGTCCCTCAAGTGTGCCTGGCAGTTGCACCATGACCACCTCGGTACGTGCTGGCTCCCGTGCCCCTGCTCCCAGCCAGTGTCTGGGGGTGATTTCAGTTACCTGTGTTCTTCTGAAATGGGCTGTGCTAGAGGGTGCACGCTGGTCTCTGTGTTCCATGTTCCCCCTGGGAATTCCCAAAGGCAGGACTGACTTTTGTCCTGGGTTAGGAGGTGACTTGGGAACTGAGGCACAGGTTTCCCCAGGACCTGTTTGGTCTGGTCCAGCCTCTGTCTGCTGAGGCCAGTTAGATGTTGGTACTTGAGTCACTCAGAAGCAAGGGGAATTGCTTGTTCCTTTATCCAACACAGTGCCCCCAAGAAAAGATATTGTTGTTTTTGCATTGCAAAGTGACCTTGGATACTTGGATTCAAAGCTGTCTGGGACTAGAGCAGGAAGCGCTCTTCTCTTTTCTCTGCTGGCTCCCCATTCTGAGGGGCTTTGAGCATTCCCAAGCTGGAACAAGAAGGAGAGGCTTTAACACTAAATGCATATTAAGGCCTTGCCTCAAGGTCTTGGTGGGGTTCGTAACCTTTGTGTAGCTTGGATGTTGGGGTGATTATTTGTTTGACTCTTTCCTGTATTACTGTACTGGGGTCTGCAGCTAGGTTATGTACAGCTCTGAACTTACTACTTGAAGAGAAATGAGAGAGGTAATTATGTGAGCAGCATGTTAGCTCTACTCCTTCCTGCTGCAGGGTGAGCTAGGTAAGAAGGGAGCCCATGGTAAGCTCAGTGACAGCCAGGCCTTCCATGAAGACACTGCGTAGTGTGACAAACCAGCTGTGTGTGCATCCCTTGTCAGTCAGTGGGATCCTAACCTGTGGGCTCAGTTCTGGGTGATGGTTCCGCCTGTTGGCACCAGTGCAGCTCTGAGCCCAGCCTCCTCTGCAGAGCTCAGGTACGCCAACACGCTGATGCGGTTGGACTTCGTGTGGCTGCGGGACCACTGCCGCTCCGCCTCCTGCTACAATGCCAAGACCAACCAGCGCAGCCTGGACACAGCCAGCGTGGACCTGGCCATCAAACCTAAGGCTGTGCGAGTGGATGAGACCACGCTCTTCCTCACCTGTAGGTAGCAAAGCACCTGCTCCGTGGTTTCTGGGCCACCAGCCCTGCTTAGAGGGAGCCTCGGTGGTGGATCCTGGTCTTAGGTGTGCTGGGAGAGGGCAGCCTTGTCTCTAAATCAGTAGCTGTTTCGGAAAGAGATCTGGCCCTAAGCAGATTTTAAACAGTTGCTGTTGCTGTAACATGTTTTGGTCTTAAATGAGTGGCTCTATTTTCCTCCCCCTCTTCACCAGTCCTTTTTGGGTAGAGATGTGAGTATCTTCAGTGTCTGGTGTTTCACTGGTTGGTTTGAACCCAGCAGCAATGGAGGGAGTGAATGTACTGGTCAAGAAATGGTTGGGTTCCTTTTCCCTGCTGTTTGTGCTGGTATCTCTGGTCAGAACTCACGTTTTCTGTCCTTTCTTCTCAGTTGCTCTCTCCCTTCTGTTGTAACTTACCCTTAGTTGTGGGTTGGTCTTCAGTGCTCAACTTCGTCATGGAGTTCTGTCAGCAAAAGCCAGACCCACTGAAGTTGAGGCCTTTGGTTCTGAATTTGGCTCCTTGCAGCAGCAGTGATGCTTTTGGGACTTGTAGCCTGAACCAGACATTAGTGTGGGTGGCATCAGGGTGCAAAGAGTCTGTGACCAGACAAATTAACAGGGTGAGGGCTGTCTGAGAGTGGTGGTTGTGCTGATCACGACCTGGGGCTGTGGCAAGCACTGGTGGTGACTGTGACCCTGGTCCCTCACCTCAGGGCCGGACGGGCATGTGACGCGCTATGGGCTGGAGTGGTTGGTGAAGAACAGCTACGAGGGGCAGAAGCAGCAGGTGATGCACCCCCGCATCCTCTGGAATGCTGAAATCTACCGGCAGGCCCAGGTGCCCTCCGTGGACTGCCAGAGCTTCCTGGAGACAGATGCGGGGCTGAAGGAATTCCTGCAGAACTTCCTGCTTTATGGCATTGCTTTTGTGGAGAATGTTGCGCCCACCAAAGAGGACACAGAAATCGTGGCAGAAAGGATCAGCTTGATCAGGTAACAGGGGCTGCCCTGGGAATGCCACTGACAGCTTTGTCAGGAGCTGTGAAGGGCAGACTGCTCAGTTCGTTGGGAAGGTGCTGCTGCCTTGTCCTTTGTGTCGTGCCTGTGGCCTGGTTTGCAAAGCAGAGGTCTGGGTCTTCCACAGCCTGTGGCCACTGTGCTTGAATCTAGCTGGAGTGTTGCACTGTGGGATCTGCCTCTTCCTAAGTGAGAGCCTGGACCATGAGGCCGTGGAGCTGCCTCGGGAGCGTGCGGTGACTTTTGTGACAGTGGGGCTGTGCACAGAGAGGAGGAACTGGAGGAAGTGGCCTGCCTGGGAAGAGCAGAGCTTTGCAAAGAGAGGCATTTCCTGTTATGACTTGGAAGGGCAGGAGGGCAGCCCTGGCCCTGGGAGCCGGGGAGATCAGAACCAGTTTGTAGCTCTCACTGAAGAAAAACAGTGAGAAATGTTTCTGCTGTGTTTAAAACAGCCCAACAGCATGGCAGGACAGGGTTTGTGTTTCAACTGTTGTCCAAGCTGCATGAACACTTTAACTTGCCTTATGCTGCTGGGAGAGGAGGGATTGCTTCTAATGAGTAGAAATAAATAGAAATAAGGGGTTCCAAAGAATATCCAGACAGCTTTTTGCTCCGGGTACCCTCCCCCTTAGCCCCTGAACACTGTTTGTCTCTCTGTCTCCTGTGCATGTTGTAGGGGGGAAGGTGGCTGAAAACGGAAGATCTTGAGAACAGAAGTGGGTTTGGTGGTGGGTGGCTGCAGGCAGGGGCTGGCTGTGCCCTGGCAACTCCTTGTGCCGCTCAGGGGTTCCCTGGTTTGACAGTTTCCATCAGTCTTTTGGGGAGGACAGTGAGAAGTTGAACACTGGAGGAGGCACGAGAAGCAGCAGCTCTTGGCAATGTGAATGTCGTTGTTCTGGTTTAATTTCCTCTGTACAGAGGCTGGAGGGGAGTGACCTCAGAGCAGGAGAGGATCTGCTTTCCCACCCCCTGCTCCCTTGCTATAACTGCCCATGCTATAACTGCCTGTCCCTTTTGCAGGGAGACCATTTATGGCAGGATGTGGTACTTCACCTCGGACTTCTCCCGGGGAGACACTGCCTACACCAAGCTGGCTCTGGATCGTCACACAGACACAACCTACTTCCAGGAGCCCTGTGGGTGAGTGCTTCTGCTGGGGCTGTGTTGTCTCCAGTGCTGATGCTGGGATGTACTTGTACTGGTCACTGAGCAATTCCAGGTTCTGTCTGATCCCTGTGCAGTGGTGGGGTCTGTAGGTCACTCTTCCCTGTGCTTGGAACTTCTGGGTATTCCAGAATGCAGGCAGTGAAGGACTTGGCTGTTAGATAGTGACTGCAGCTTGGTATTGCTGTGGTTCAAGTAGTCCTTGTAGTCACAAAGGCGGCTCAACTCTGTGGTCATTTCTGTGCTACCCTGAAGCTTCTCTCACAGTCTCTTCTCAGAGTCTCTGAGGTGCCACACAGCATTCATGGGGGTGAGCAGCTGGGTTGAGGTGTCTTTTGGGTACATCTGGCAAAGCACAGCTCCCCCTGCAGCAAGCGCCCCTCATGAGCTGTTGCACAAAGCTGCTGCTGGAAAGGTTTGCTTTGCCTTACCCCTGCTGATTGGGGCAAACCCTCCTCACCCTCATCGGGCCAGCTCTGTGGGCTGAGGAGCTTCAGGAAAGGAGGGAGAGCAGCTCCCCTTGGCACAGCGTGGTGAGGTACCTCAGAGGCCCTGCTCACCTTGCTCTGCACCAGTTGATGCAGGTTAGGGGCTGCGTTTTGGCAGGCGTGCAGCCCTGCAGGAAGGCAGAGGCCAGGCTCCCCCAGCTCACACCCCTCTGCTTTAAAAAAGCATTTTATAGCTGCAGCACTGGTTCACAAATGCTGTCCTGCAAACTGCTTTTCTGTTACAGCCTCTAGGATGTGAGTTTGATACCCAGCTGGAGGAGGAAAGGCAGCAGATAATGGCTCAGGGGGAAGTGCAAGAGACTTCAGGCTTAATTTCTAGCCTAAGTAGTGTTTTTGTCTGCTGTTATCTCAGTCGAGAGGGGAAATAGCATGGGGGAGATGTATGGAGGTACTGTGATCCCCTGCAAATGAGGCTACAAAGAGAAGTCACCCAGTCCATACCTCCTGCCCTGGGGCAGGATCATCTTTTCCTAAGTGAGGCTGTAACTTGCTAAATACCTGAATGGGAAAGGTCAGCAGTGCAGAGCTGGAAGAGCAGAGGGGGACTAAGGAGGGAGATCTGTTGACTGCAGGTGGATCTCGGAGCACCCAGAGCCCTGTCGGTGCCCTGCCAGGCAGGAATCTTTTGGGAAGTAGCTCTATGTCAGGAGCAAAGTCAGTGGATTTGATTGTGCGCTGTGCAGCTGAAGTACACAGAGCAGAGGTCCTGCCCCACACTGGATGTAGTTGGCTTCTCTGTTTTCATTTAACAGCTGAGTGCAGAACTCATGGTTTGCAGTGACCTGCCTGGTGTGAGCTGCTTGGCTGACTCGGTTTAGGAGCCCACAGAATCTCCCCCAACATCAAATAAGATCAGAACTTCAGCCTTCAAAGGGGCTTTGATGTAACTGCTCGGTGCCAGAACTACAGAGCTCATTAGCTCTTCTTGTATTTTTCTTCTCCACTTGGAAGGGTTACCTTCAGGTAGGGAACCTTCCATCTGCAGCCAGCTGAAGTGCGTCAAGCAAAGGCAACATGGGCTTAATTGGTAGGGCTAACCATTAGTGCTTGTAGTTCTGCAAAGCCAGAGTTGTGCAGGAAGAACACGAATTTCTGGCTTTCCTGAGCCACCATCTCTGCCAGAAATCCTTTCTTCCCAGCCTCTTCCAGACTTGCTTCCAAAATGCTTGAGTCTTTGACCTGCTTCTAAGTGAAAGGAGGTGTTTTTCAAGAAAGATGTGTTCATTTCAATGTCTGCTTCCTCCCCAGTGCTTTGGCTGAGACCTGACAAGTATCAGGTTAAGTTATTACAAAGGGTAGAAGATAGAAAACCCCCAAGCTGTGGGAAAAACTGCAACATTATTGAGCTCCTCAGGTACCAAAGAACCTGCCCAGAGAAGAGGCTTCTTCATAGCTCTGAGCTGCAGGAGGAGGTTGTTGCCTTTGAGGCACAGAGTGGCCTTTGCTCCAGTGCGCTGACTTTGTAAAGGGTGCATAGAGCACCCAGTTGAAAAGGTGCTGGTGAGTGTGGAGCTAGGAGGTGCTGCTCCATCCCCTGCTGTGGGACTGGGTTCAGAGGACCTGAAGGGAGAGCAGAAAGGCTTTCCCAGAAGGTAACAGTTCATTTTCTAAGGAGGGAAGGTGGCTGGAGGCAGCTCCTGGGTGTTTGCTTCTAACAGCGCAATGCCCACCTTGCTTGGACAGAGGGAAAAGAGAAGCTTCAGAGAAGTAATGGAAGGACATAAACTGAGTTGGATGGCTTCCCACTAGGGAGGGATGTGCCTGTAGGTAAGATGCTCGCTGAGGACTCCTCCAGGCTTTCCAAAGGGTCTTTAATGTGTTGCCTTGTGGGAGACAATAATGTATGTGCCTTTGAGTGAGAGTCACCCTGGACACCCTCGTACTTCCTGACAACTTTAACAGTACAACCAGCGTTTCTTTACTGTCCTCTTATTCTAAGATGGTGTAGATTAGGCCTTAAGAGCCGTCAGGCACAGCTGTTAATTGCTGGTCTGTCTCCATTCCCTGGCAGGCCTCAGTGAAACCAGAAGGGTGGTTGCATCCACCTACACCTGATGGGGAGCACTTTCTGGCCACGGGACAGGCAGCCAAGGTGTCTTCATGCTCTGGTTTCTCTTGCCCATGCAGCATCCAAGTGTTCCACTGCCTGAAGCACGAGGGCACGGGCGGGCGGACGCTGCTGGTGGATGGTTTCTATGCCGCAGAGCAGGTGCTCCAGCGTGCCCCAGACCAATTTGAGCTGCTCACCAAGGTCCCGCTGAAGCATGAGTATGTCGAGAATGTGGGAGACTGCCACAACCACATGATTGCAATTGGGCCAGTTCTCAATGTCTACCCCTGGAACAACGAGCTTTATCTCATCAGGTAACACCCGTGTGAGGCCTCTTGCTAATGGGGAGGAGAGGGGATTGTGGTAGACAAGGGAAGATTTTCAGGAGGTATCCTAAACTGACACCTTCTAATGGGAAGTGTCCCTGCCCGGGACAGGGGTTGGAACTGGATGAAAATTAAGGTCCTTTCCAAGCCAAAGCAGCCTGTGGTTCTATGAAAAAACAATCTATATCAGAGGGGCAGTGGTGAAGCCACGGGAGCAGCCCATGTTTCCTGCTGGGCTGTGCACTGCTGCTTTAGTGAAGGTGTCAGAACCAACCCAGACAAGGATGGGTGTCAGTTCTGAGCTCTGGCTTTTCACTCTTCTCATCCTCCCTTCAGCTCCATGCCCCCCATCTCCTTTCATTTGAGAGGCAGTAGGATTCAGCCCTTCTTTGAAAAAGCCTCTAGGAATCAGCCTGGCACACAGGGAGAGTGTGGACTGCGTCACTTCCAAAGGAAATTTGGGCTGCTTTCTGGAACTCCAGCCTGGCTGAGTGCAGGAGCCTGTCCAGCACTGCCTTGCAGTCTTATTCTGACAGCCTGTGGCTTCACGCTTTGCTGTGGCACATCCTTCCATAGGACACCAGCAAGAGCAGTTTTACACTTGATAGTAAACTCCTTGCTCCCAGTGTTGGGTATTCTCCTGTCAGTCCTGCACTTGCAGTGCAAACTCTCATATCATCTCTGTGGCCTCCCTTAAATACTGTCCAGTCCCCCAGGCTCCTGCAGTTCCCTGTGCGAATACGTGGCTGTGCTCATGGAGCCATGTGGGCACTCTCTGACCTCTTCTTTGCTTGTAGATACAACAACTATGATCGTGCTGTCATCAACACGGTGCCATATGACGTTGTGCACCGCTGGTACGCTGCTCACCGCACCCTCACCACTGAGCTCCGGAGACCAGAGAATGAGCTCTGGGTCAAACTGAAGCCAGGCAAGGTAGGGCTTGGAGCTGGGAGACTCGCCTGGGGTTTGTGCATGGTCCTTTGGATGTGTTTGCTGCCACAAGGTGACTGCTTCAGGCAAGCTCCACATCCTGCAGCTTTCTACGCAGCTCTTCTAAGGTGGCCTATATTATAGTATTGGCAACTGTTGCGGGGGATGTGTTCCTCGTGTTCTAAAAGAATATGAGCTTCCAGGTAAGGCGGAAATGTTTAGTTCAAGCCCTGCCTCAGGGTAAGGTTAGGCCCAGCTAGAGGAGAGGAGAAAGATCTTCTCAGTCACTGCAGTAAGAATCCTCAGAAGCAGAGGGGCTGAGAACACTTAGTGTTCAACCTCTAACTTCTTCCAGAAGAAACTTCCAGTGTGATGGAAATACAAAGGTGTAGGAAGCTGAATTTGCTTCTGTTCTGAGGTTATCTTCGAACCCTCACATTGCCAGTGAGTCACAGGAGACCTGGGCAGTGTCCCAGAAGCAGCTAAGATGCCTTAGCACGCCTTGGTACTGGAAGGAAAAAGTTCTGCTCTGTGCTTTGAAAGGCTGATGCTGGGTTCAGCATTGGAGGAGCTTGAAGATGGAGCCACAGTTGTAGACCTGAAGGTCTTGCAGTGCATAGCTTCTTCATCAGCTGTGTCTGCTTGAAGGGGTTTTATTCCTTCAGGGGTTAGATTCAGCCTGAGCCCAGGGCCCCAGAAATGAAAGGATCCAGTGGGGAAACGGATGATCTTAAATCCCCCCCCCCCCCTTCTGTTCCTGAGGATGCTGGGGGGAAGTGACACTCTAGAGGCAGGAGATGGCCCCTTTGTTGCTGATGAACTGTTGCCCAGCCTCTCCAGTAGAAGAGCAAAGAAACAGCCCAGAATGTGTCTTTGTGCTTTGCTAGCCCTCATGTTTTAACTCCTGGTGAGCAGCAGAGCAGAACTGCTTCAGGTGGAGCAGCTGTGCTAGATCACATGAAACATCTGGCTGTGATCTTGTGCTGTGTGACAGTGGTGAGCAGGAGTGGTCATGCCCACCCTGGCAAACCCTCACTTGCTCTTCCAGTCTTGAGGGGCCTCCAGCTCTCAGACCTGTCCTGCCAGAGGGTCCTGGCCATGGTGGCTGCCTTGCTGATGGCCTCCTCTCTGCTCCTGCAGGCCCTGTTCATAGACAACTGGCGTGTGCTGCACGGGCGGGAGGCGTTCACCGGGTACCGCCAGCTCTGCGGCTGCTACCTGACGAGGGACGATGTGCTCAACACCGCGCGCCTGCTGGGGCTCCAGGCTTAGCCCGGCCGCCTGCACGGGGCCCTGCTGGTGTCACCCCGACGATGTTGCACAAACCTCAAACACCTCCACCCTCTCGGAGCCATTCCCGGTGCCTGCTCAGGAGAGGGAGCAAGTGGAAGCCAAAGGAAGTTGTGGGAGCTCTGTGGGACACTGTTCTGCCTTTGAGGACAGCCACCTCTGGCTGTCTGCACCCAGCCTGGTTGCTCCAGCCCCTCGGGCTGTCTTGGCTCTGCCCAGGAAGGGCTAATCACTCCATGGGAAGTGCTCCTCCAACCAAGTGCCTTCAGGATTTGGACTCTTTGCATTTATCCCTGCTGTTCAGCCTACTGCCAGCTGGAGTTCCAGGTTTTTGGGTTGTTTCCTTCAGCAGAGCAGAATGGAAATCTTTGGGCCTTTGTCTCACCCCAGGCTGGGCTTCACCCCTTTTAGAGAAAAGGAAAATCTGGCCCCTGTTTGATGTGAGCATGCCACTACTCAAACTGAGGGGTGTTGGCAAATTTCAGTGGCTTCTTAAAACATACCACGTGCCCCAAGAGCAGTGATTGATCAAGCCATGCTGCTGGAGAGGCGGTCTGCAGAGGGAGAACCCCCTCTTGGGAGGGTTTTTCTGAAGAGCTTTAGGTTAGAAGGAACAGGGGAAGTAGCAAGAACTGCATGTTGGGAAGGAGAGCTGTGTTAGATGAGGGATTCAGGTCTCGTGTTCCCTTGACTTCCAGTTTGCCATGTGTGTTCTTGTGCTTGAATTGAGGGCAAAGGCTCAGCAGCCACAGGATTTGCTGTCAGATCTCCCCCTGTGCCTGCTCCTTCACCTTTCCTGAAGAAGGGCTTTGTGTAAGGTTGTCATTTCACCAGCTGCTGGATGGGGCTGACCAGTCTGGGTGGTGTTTTCACCAGATCCTCCTGCGTATGGAGGCAGTGAACACAGAGGTGCCTTTCAGCTCCAGCTACCTGGGGGATAACCTGGTCTGGCACATCAAAGGGATGCAGTGTAAAGAACAAAGGCAAATCCTGTTGTTATTAGAAACACTGGAATGCTAGAAGCATGGGAATTTAAGAACCAAGAGGGGATTTTAGGATTTGTGTCTTTGGAGGTGTCTGCTCTGCTCTACTAGACCTTAAACCAGGGCTGGTTCCTTTCACCCCTGGCCCTCCTGTGCAAGCAGGGTGCTCTTGTGTCCAGGGTACAAGTGCTACATTTGCTGCCTTCATTTAATCTAAACACTGACTGTACAGATTCTGGTGCTCAGAGACTCCTGCAAGTGTGGCCTGAGCTGCCTGAGGCTCACTTTCACAGTGTTTCCCACTGCTGCAGGCGCCAGGAGCTTCCCAGTGAAGGCTTGGCAGGGAGCTGTAGATCAGAGGGGAGAGGGGTGAGGAAGGGAAACATGAGCCATGGTGACAGGTAACAGCAGCCTGAAGTGAGCTGCTTCTGTTAGGTTCTTCTCTTCAGGATGGGTTCCCATCTCTGTGAACAGCAGCCTCGGGCACAGGCAGGAATTGAGTACTCCTCTAGGCTGAGGCAGTGAATTCCCTGAGCAGCCTGCAGCATCCAGTCTGTTACTTTCTTTGCCAGGTTCTCCTTGAGTGCCAGTTACACCAGCACAAGGTAGCTGGGGAGTTTTACACATCTTCATTGATGGTGTGGAGGTAGCAAACCCCACTGGTTCCATACACAGTCCAGCTCTGGTGCTCCAGGGGTGGCTTTCCCCTGTGCTGCCGGGTAAATCCATGGCTGGGAGTGTGGTGGTGACAGCAAACCATCTCTGTGTGAACCAAAGGATCAGTGTTTGAAAGCCTGGAGCGGTGGGGTCCTCTCACAAATTACTTGGTGGTACCGAGGGTTCCTGAGCTCTTTTTGCCTCCCTGTGCCTCCAGGATGTGAGGGGAATACTGTGAACATCAGCTTTACCTGCCGCTGCCCTGAGCTGGAGCAGGCAGATGTGGGGCTGGCACAAGTGTGTTGGTGACAGGCCATGGTGACATAGGTGCCTTCCTGCCAGGGAACGTGGTGGCTGTCACTGCTCACCCTGCTGCTGCCAAGGGCTGTGCTCTTCAGACATCAGCCTCCTCTTAAGAGCCAGACCCAGGCCAGCGCACTCCTCGAGGGGCCTGAGGAATTCCTCTGGGAGGAATTGCTTATGGTGAATGTAGAAGAAACACATTTCCTAGTCGGTGTTACTCTCATGTAGCCACTCCAGCACTAAATCATGTAGTGAAGAGGGCTTTGTTTAAATCCTGAGCTTCATCTCCCCCTGTTTCCCATGAGGGCTAAATTCTTCCTGTGCAGCTTTATCTGGAGGACCAGGGCTTTTTGGCAGTCAGTGCCTGGTGAGCCGAGCACTTGCTGTGTGTGTCAGGGAACAGGCTCGCTCTGCTCTAATGCTACTGGATCTGGTTTCGTAATCGAGTTCTTTCAGCCAATAAATGATGAACTGCTTCTTTCCCCTTCCCTGGTGGTCCAGTGGATGTGTTTAAGGCCTTTTCCAAAGCTAAGCACAAAGTCTCTAGATAAATTATTTATAAAGTGATCATTTTTACAAAAAACACATTTCAAGCAATCAGGAGCTTGAAACTATTGCTGTATTCCCTGTCCACGTGGAATAAACGTGAGGAGCAGTAAGCAAGGCATTCTCATCGTTCGTTCTTCCATCGGCCACAAGGTGGCAGAAGAGGCAAGAAATTGTTCACTCGACGTGGGGTTGGGATGAGCGCTGCCCCTTCGAATCCCAGCCTGGTTTGGGACGAAGGGACCTTAAAGCCCATCCAGTTCAGACCCAGTACTGGTGGTTTGTGTCCTCCGGGTGCCCTTGGGACCAGACACCTCCCTCTTGGCTGTGCAGCACAGCCGCTCATTCAGCTCTTGGTGCTCCCAGAGTGCTTGATGTGGCGAAACCAGAGCCCCCCCATTTACCTGCTGGTCACACCAGGAACCCCATTTGCCTGGGAAGCCAGAGCTTCCTGTTCCCCCCACAGTGTGCCCCAGAGCCCCCAGCTCACCTGCGGGTCACAAGGCTGCGCTGGTGCATCCCCTGCCTCAGTCCTCCCCGTTAACTCTTGGGTCCCACTGAAGGCTTTCTGTGGGGAAGAGAAGCACAGGGGCTGTGCAGAAAAGGAATGGGAGGTGAGGGCGTTGGCAAGGGGTGTCTTTGTGAGCAGTGAGAACTCACTGGGCTCCCTGATGGGGTGGGATTTTTGAGGAGGAAGCCAGCAGGAGTCTGCTGCCTTATCCCATCTACATGATCCTCATAGGCAAAGGTACCATTGTTATCTTTGATTGCTGACTGTTTCCAGGCTAAAAGGAAAAGGAAGGAACTTTACTCTTTCCAATTTGTCCTTCCCCAAAACTGGATGTTTTTTGGACCTTCAGCTTTCCCTGAGCAGGGAAAATCCTGTGGAGCCATGGAGGTGTCCAGGGTTTGTTCTGCCCACCCTGAGCTGCCAGTCTGCATCCTGAGAGAGGAAGATGCCTGGTGCTGGCTCTCAGCTCCTTCCCAGGCGCTGCAGAGGTTTGTGACCAGCAGCTTCCACCCCCGTGACCATGCCCTGGGCCAGGAGATGTGGGTGCTTCCCACAGGGGTGGCTGCTTGCTCCATCCCACTCCTCCCCAGTAAGGCCAGGAGGGTCTGAGCACAGGGCTGGGGACCAAAGAGTGCTGAGAAGTGGGTGTTCAAAGAGGCCTCTCTGCAGCACCCGTGCCCTGGGGTTTGAGGGCCATTCCTGAGCATGTGAAAGGAGGCATTTCCTGCTGGGAAGAGTTCTCTTGTGCTGTGCTTTCATGGAAGCAAGCACCTCACTGACTGTTTGCCTTTAGGTATTAGAGAAGTAGGTGGTTTCCCTGAGCTGGAGAAAAGATGGATTGATTTTTGGCCATGGAAAGCTCTTCCCTGAGAACAGGTCCCTGCTGCTGCTCACAGTGTCACCTTCACGTGCAAACCCAGACAGGACACATCACCCAGCCAAGTGCAGGCGACGTGAGCGTCCAGGGAGGAGACAGAGCTGTTCCTTTTCACATGTCCTGCTCCTGTGCCCAACTTCCAGTTGCCTTTAACTCCGCTACTGCATGCAGAACGTGACGTGATATGACCCTGCAAGAACCTGGCACTGCACTGAGGAACCACGTGCATGGGAAGAGAGAACCTGCCGGGCACGGGGAGAAGGGGAGGTTAACGTAGAAATGAGAGTGCCCAGCTGGCCACAGCCAAGGGGAGAGGCAGGGTCTGAGTGGAGCTGCCTCCCCTTTAACACCACCCCACCCAAAACAAAAGTGTCACTCTCTTTGTACTGGGCCCCTTGCAAGCTCCACTTACCTCGAAGGTCATTGTTCTTCCACCAGTGTCTGCAGCTGGGGCTGCAGGTGACGCAGTGGCTGCCTTAGGCCAAGCAGCCTGGCCAGGGACTAGGAACCTACTGAGACAGATGTGGTGGGTTTCAGCGTGAGGAGCACCAGACTTCAGAGCTGGTGTGAGAGGTGCACATGGGTTTCACCGGGGCCAAGGTGGGGAAATGAGAAACAACCAAACTTCTCAGGCACTCACAGGGAGCATTGGGGACCTCTTGCTTGGCAATACCAGCTAAAGCTGCAACTGGCTTGGTAATGGTGTCAGGCCAAGGGGAATGGCTTTAACCTGCCAGAACAGGGGAGACTGAGCTGAGCTCTTAGGCAGAAGCTCTTCCGTGTGAGGGTGCTGAGGCGCTGGCACAGGGTGCCCAGAGAAGCTGTGGCTGCCCCATCCCTGGCAGTGTTCAAGGCC
>JBCJKH010056709.1:1861-12785 GCA_039877255.1 Loriculus beryllinus
CTTCAGACACTGGAAGCTGCTCTGAGGTCTCCACGCAGCTTCTCTTCTCCAGGCTGAACAGCCCCAATGTTCTCAGCTTCTCAGTTTTAAAGCCTGATCTCTATTATATTCCTGTTTGTACCCTTCTTCAGAAAGAAAATCCTTTACTAGTGTTAGCAGCTCCTCATCAGGTGATGTGGGGGCTCCCTGCAGGTTTAAATGTGATAATCCCTCTTGCTTTAGGATTTTTTTTTGAAGTTGAAGTCTATGGACTCTCTAAGTCTAGAGAGCAATGACAGTCAAGGTCTTCAGGGCAAGAAAACCTCCTCAGTCAGCAATATTTAGCCTATCCCTTAGCATTTCAGAGTGAAAACTTCATCGCACATGCTGAAAACAGTGGTTTTGACCCCAAAAACATTCTGAGGACACCAGGAGTTGGAGGGGGGGAGGGTTTGATGGATCCTACAGAAAAATCAATACCTCCAGTCCAGTTTTCATCTGTGGCTTTTCTAGAAACAATATTTTTTATAATTAGAAAGGAAATTCTATTTTTATATCATTTTTATATCCATTTTTGTCCCTGAAAAGCACATTGAGGGGGGAGTGCAAAGCTGGTTTTATCACTTTCTTTGTTGAATCTGCTGAAAAATCAACATTTCCATCCAATTTTTATAAGTACATTTATAGAATAAATAAAAAAATAAATGTGTTGGGTTTTATTTTTTTTTTGTTTTTGTTTTTTGGTTTTTTCTGGGTTTTTTTTGTTTTTTTGTGGGTTTTTTTTAATTTTCCACTTTTGACCCTGATGTAACCACCTAAAACACCCTTTTCTGGAGAGGGCAGATCTGCTTTCAACACCTTCCATGCTGAAAATGCCTATTTTTAAACCAACCTCTTTTTGCTAACTCTGACAATGAAATAGCTTGTGACTTTTGGTTTTTCCTGTTCATTTATCATGGAAAATATGTGGATTTTATGCAGACTCTTTAATTTTCAACTGGTGGAGTTATGCAGTGAGCGCAGTCATGCTCAGTATAAATTATGCTTTGTGTTACCCCTCTTTTAGCAGAACCAGGTGATTATTAAAGCATTATTTTTCCTTCCAAGAGGCAGCTCTTCCCTTAATTTCTGCTTCATTTTTGCACATTTCTGACAGTGAGGGACATTATTTGCACAGCCTCTGTAGTAAAACACTAACACAAAGCTCTCCCAGACCCCTTTTTAAAGCACTTTTCTTCCCAAAACTTTCCCCTTGATAACGAGAAGTTGGTTGCAGCTCTAATAACTGGGGGGAGTTTACTTATCACTGACCCTCCCCATCTCTTCCCTATCGCTGGGGAGAGGAAATCTGTGCAATTTGCTTTTCCAAACCCTAGAAATCCCAAATTTTCACACAAAAGGCTCATAGCAGTGACAGCATTGAGTCAAAACCAACAACTCTTGGCTGCAGCTTTTTCTCCAAACCCACTTAAACTGAAAGAAAAACACTTGAGCAACCCCGAAGGCAGGGGGGAAAAAAGGAAGGATTTAGTTCATGATACTCCTGAGAGTCCCCAAAATTCAATGTATTAGAAAGGGGGGCAGATAAAGTATAGGGATGAAGAAAGTAGAGGGGGTGTCTCCATAGGATGCTGCAGAAAATCTCAGCTATTTTAGTCCTTTAAATTGCCCATTAGGACTAAACTGGCGTCGTGGCTCCCCGCTGCGTGTTTCAACACGGAGAAGAGAAAAACACTGGGGAAAAAAAAGCCCTTCTCAGAGCAGAGCAGAGCAGTGAAGCGAGCAAATGATGACACCAAAGTTGGAGGAGCCATAAAAACCCCACCGAGGTGTCGTTTGTGAGAAGTGACCTTTTCCCACCAAAGGAGACGAGCGGAAAGGAGACCCGGGGGGATGTAAAAGTCAATTTATTTATTTTAGCTTGCAGAGAACAGGCTTGATTTTGATGGTTTATTTCCTAAGAGAGGAGATTTGGAGCTTTTGCAGCTGAGATATGTAGAAAATGGGGGGGAAACTCAACATTTCCCATAGGACCCACCCAAAAAGCTGCTTTGAATGGAGTGCCGATTCAGTGCTCAATCCAGGTTCTCAAAGAAGACCCCAAGACCCCAAAATAAGCCAGAAATGGGGAAAAAAGCACACAGAGTTTAACCAAAACCCCTTCGATCTTACAGATTGCATTGGAGGGCTTTTAATTTTTGCCACTCTGAAATGAATATTTTGGGGTGAAATACTTTGTCATGGTTATTATTAGGAAGATAGGGTAATGGATGCAGGAGTTGGGGGTCACTAGGGGTCTGCAGGAGACCATGGGTGCTTAGGGACACTCACCTGTGGGGTGTCTTGGTAGGGAGGAGGGGGCACTGTCTGGGTGGCCATCATCGTCAAAGCCGGTGCCGGGGAGACATGGTGCATCCTGGGTGGGAGTCACATCGAGAACCTGCAGGCAGGAGAAATACTGCTGGATTAAGGGGGATCCCCCTTGCAAAGGAAAAATAAAAGGATAGAAAGGAGAGGTGATGCTCCTCACACAAGCTCCACCACCCAGTACCTACAAGAAACCCTTCTTCTACGTTCTTCAATGACCGTTATCATAATTTGATGATTGTTAGAGATTTGTGGTTTTGGATAAGGAATGCATCGAGGGTGAAACAAATAGGGTCATTGGCAAGGAGATCTTCGCTGAAGAGCAGCCAGGCAAGGGCAGAGCTTTTGGAGATGATGGTTTCATGGACGCATGATGGATGTGATGGTGATGGAGAAGATTAGTGAACATCATATTATATTTTACCCCCTGTAAACCCTGGTGCACCCAGGGAATTTTCTTTATACCCCTTATGCCTATAACAGCAGTGCCTAAATGGGGATTTCCATCCCTTTTCCAGTTATTCCTCCTTACTGAAAGTCGGAAGACAAGTCATAAATGCAAAATTTTCCATTTTCTGAAATTACACATCAAAAACCTCACCCAAAGTCCATATCTCTTTGCCTCTGGCCACTATGGAGTCACATCTTCAAGCACTAAACTCTCAATTCAAAAGGGACAGCAAATATGAGTTGACCAACCTAGTTGACTCGTATGTTGCATTGACCACCCCTATGGTGACTGAATGCACAAGATATTGCCTTGATGTGATTAAAATAATGATTTTTGTTATTTCTCCAACAGCAAAATAGCTGGAAGCAAAATTATCTGCTCCTGAGCGAACTTTGGTGTCCAATGTCAAACCTTGGCTCAAAGCTACAGGCATGTCCTCGAGGGGTAACACCAAGGGGAAAACCTCCCCACCAGAAACAGCTGCAGCTGGAGAACAGCAGAATTTAGCACTGCAGCGGTCTAGACATCTCAGTGGGAAGCTGAGAAAAATAAGGCACTGCTATTTTGGGGAACAAAAAGTCCTGCTTGTTACCTATTGTTCAGGCCAGGATTGAGCCTACCTTTAGCACACGGCAATTTATTGCGGGGTGTGAGCTTTTGGTCAAATATATTCCCAGAAGGTGGCAGTCCAGAGCCCAATTTAATTGCCAAATATCATCTGAGCTGCTACAATCAAGGCTTCATGGGCGTTGATTTGTTTGGAGAACAGGACTTATAGCAAAATGTAAGGGAAAAAAGGGATAAAATGAGAGACAGCTGTTGCCAATAGCAGTATATTTATTTGTGGGGAGGCAAATGCACTTGGGTGCCATAAATATCCTGGGAAGCGCCTGGTACCCGCAGGAAAAGCTGGACGGGTATTTCACATGGGAGCCCCTAGCCATGAATCTCCGGCTAACGGTGCAAAGCTGTCAGCCCTGTGGATTTATCACGAGCCAAATGCAGGGAAGGGGCTAAACCTGCTATTTTATGCATTAATCCTTTCTTATTTTTTATATATTTTATTCATTAATGCTCTCTTCCACTCTCACCTCACCCTCCTCTCCCCCCCTTAAATCAATCTAGCTGCATGAGCTCTTGACCATAGGCATCCAGATGACGAAAGGAGAAGAGCATCACCAAACCCCTGCCAATCCCTCGCAGATCAGCTTGAGGCAGTGATCAGCTCTTGGGCAGAGTGAAATTTGAGGGACTGGGGGTCACCAAGGACAGGAATTTCATACAACTCCCAGGATGTTTTCACAGAGGAAAGAAATGGTGAGCAATAAAGCCCATAAAGGCTCTTTCATTTCCGGAAGCAGTTTTGGCAGTGACCTGAGATCAAAGTATCCTAAATTTCCTTATGAAATAAAATTATTTCACCTATCACTGAAATACTGCCATTAAGTTGGAAATATATTTCCTGAAGAGTATGTGTCTGCCTGAAAGAGTCTCAGATTTATACGCTGTGCTTCTTTTTGCCAGCAATATATTACATGCTCTTTCAAATAAAAATAATTAAAAACTAAGTGGAGAGTTGGGGTTTTTTTTATAGCATGGTCACTGATGCCTTAAAACATTTTAAAAATCCACGTCCACAACACCCCAGGTGAATGTGACCTCCTTGATTCATAAAACAGCTGAAAAACCATATTAGAAGTAGGGCTCAATGCAGAAAATCCCACATTGTTGGACTCCACATTATCATTTTTAGCAGATATTAATATTAGCTTTGTAAGTTGCAACTCTTGTTTCTAAATCAATGGGTATCATTTTTTCTAGCTCATTCAGCAGCTTCTTCCCTGCAGCAAAACATGCAATTGATAACAGAGGGCTCAACATGAGAAATCAGAAAATCAACCTTTCTGGCATTTCCTCTTCTCTACTCAAAGTTTCAAAGTTATTAGAGATACTTGAGGATGTCTTCCACCCATGGGAAAGTATTTGCCTCTGTTAAAGGAATTTTGCCTTTTCTAAAGGGTATTTTGAAGAGAGGATGCTTTGGGATTTGCACTGATGCCATGTTAGCCATGCTCCCTCCGCAGTGGGCTCTTCACAAAGGGCTTTTGCATGCTGGCATTTATGATATATATTCATCTAAGTTGAAATGAAGAAATATAACTGAGGGGGAAAGGATGGGCACCTCCAGAGGACTATACATCTTGGTCTGAACAGCCAGTGAGGACAGGTTCACCCTTGGCGGGTAATGCTGAGTCTTCACTAGCCATAAAGTGAATCAAGAGCAACCTTCTTGCTCTTGAGTGTCTCATTTCCATTCACCAACCTTCAAACTTTTGCTTATTTTCACTTAAACTCACCTGTGAGGCTGAAAGATGAACCCCAGGTTCACACATGCTATAACTCTGTTATGCCACCACCTCATGAAAAATAAAAAAAATGCTGTCAAATGGTCAAAAATGGGAAAGAATCCCAGATTTCAAGACATCACCCATTCTTGGCCATGCTACATGGTCAAGGTTGCTTCCAAGCAGGCTCATCTGAGGATTCCAGGAGTTCCTGTGCAAAAAATACCACTGTACCAAATATTATCAATCGGTTTTAGGAATATTTGGTACCCAAATTTCCTTTATCTAAACCCAGGAGGTTTTTTGCATTGTGCTCTCACCCAAGATGCAGGTTCCCTAAATACTGATCCTTGAGCCCTTCCCAGCATCCAGCTATCAAGTTATTTCCCAATAAAAAAGGACAAAATGAGTCTGTGCTACTGCTACAACCACAGGCTAAAGCAGACAGAGATTGGAGATTTCTGCAGGATAAACCCTATGCCAGAGCAACCCTCTTTCCTACTTTTTCTCCAAAAAAAGCCCTTGGTCAATGCATAAACATCTCCCTTGGGTGCAGGTTGAAAACAGCATTTATTTCTTTAACATTTGCATTTATTAATTTAATATGTTAAAATCCTCCATCCAGCTTTAGCTCCAGAGAAAGGGGGGACCTGTTACTGCAAATGTCTTATGAGAACACAATTACCGCTAAATATTTCTCTTCTCTCTGAAGATCCCCATCCCTAAAAGGCTCCAGGGATATCTCTGCAACATAAACAGGAGAATAAAACCTGCAAGAGCCAGTCAGAGCTTTAGCAGACAAGGGTAATGTACCTTGAACAGCAGCATTAAACAACTTTGTTCTTTAAGTGGAGAGCTGAAATACCTACTACATACAGTGTTATTTTTATAGAGGAAGACCATTAAAGCACCTTCCAAAACAAACTGGTGCAGCAAAACATCAAAGAAGCTTCTTCAAAGTAACCTGAAAATACTTGCATTTTGTGCAATCCAGCCCCTGGCCCAACGGAAGTTCCCAGAAGAGCAAATTGTGAATCTTTTCAGAGGGCAAAGCAAAAAGCTTTGAAGTGAAATGTAGCCGAGGAGCCCAAAAAAATGCGCAAACTTCCTCTTGTCCAGGAAAAGTTTCTGATTGCCTTGAGAGGGATTGCAAAAAATTAATTTTCCAACAGTTATTCGCTACAAGCAATGAACTGTGAATAATTTACAATCAAAATCTTGTCTGATGCTTTCAAACCTTGCCTTGTGCTTTCCATTTTCCAACCCAACCTCCTAACCCCACGAGAGAAGAAACACCAAGCACCCACATTTCCATCATTAAACACCAAATCTCAGACCCTCTGAAGTCCTGCAATGGGAAGATCCCATCCCCAAGGTCCCAGCCAGGTTCAGAGTTGCTTCTTGAGGGACAAAGAAAATGATAGTAATAAACACAATGAGTTTTGGAGATGGGCTGGCAAAAGAAGCTGAACTATGGGTCTAAGATGAATGAGGTGACAGGAAAATGGGAGATTCGTGGGTTTTATGCATCTTTTGTCCCACTAGCAAAAGTGATGTCAGAGCTGTTGCTTTGAGGATGGGTAGCCAAGAAGGATCACACTCAAAACCAGTCTTGCTCAGCAAATATTAAACCATCAGTCACATTTTTCTAACCCAAACTGATAACTGCAGTCCAACTTCTCAGGTAGCTCAAGTATTGCAAAGTGCGAATAAGACCAACACCAGTGCAAAACCCACCTGCAACCTCAAAGCAGACATTGAGATTGAGGATTCCAGCAAAGATCCCACCACAAACTTCACAATGACTTTTTGCAGCTGTTGCTGCAGCCCATAAACACCTCATGGGCAACACTGCAATTTATAATAATGCCTTTTTGGGGTGTTTATTTTGAAAATAAAAGCCCACAGGTTTCATCATGCCAATCTCCAGCACTGCAAAAGTCATTGCGCTATGTAAGCACAAACAGAAACCTGGTTTTGGGTGGGCTTGAAGGGATTGGTCTAAATGGAAACCTGGGTTTTGGTGGGCTCACAGAAATTGGGCTAACCCAACTGCAGAAACACAGACAAGATGTGCATGGAAGCATGCAAAGTTTTCACCACCCATGGGAAAGCCCAGAAAACAAGCAATGCTGCAGCACACCTAATAAAACCCTCTCCTCCCTTAAATCTGCCTCATTTCTTGCTATATCCTGCTATCACACTTGCAAATTTTCCCTTTGGGAGAGGGAAAGAAATCCCTTTGGAGCCGGCTGTTTTCCTCTTTCCCATATGGCAGACAAATCAGAGCTCCCGACTTGCTGAGTTTTTGCTTCACATCCCTCTCTTGCAGCTCTACAGCTCCTCCTGGTCTTACCTCATGCCTGAATTTCCTTTGAAAATGCAAAATTCCCAAGAAGAAATGACTCTACAACCATAAGACAAAAATAAGGTTTTCCTTGAGGCCTGCCAGGCTTCCTGGTATTGGCAGAGAGTTGTTCCCATCCAAGCCCTGAGCCAAGAAGCCAAAGATTACGACGTGAGCCTCTAGATTAATTGCCTCAATTTAAACATCTTTCATTTGCCCATTTGAAAGCAATTTTTTTACCGTATTTCCAGCTTCCATGACAAAAGAGAGGTTTGAGATGTTACCCAGTGATTTATACAAGCTCCATCTAGCTGGGGAGTTACAGACAGTTCTGAGCTCCTTTAATTACACTTAATTACACTGTCTTCCCCATTTACTCTGAATGGTAGACCCTAAGATATGTTCAGCCTTGTCTTAACTCAACACAATGAGGCAATTGGAGACAAAAAAGGACTAGGAAGTGTTTATGGGGTGAGGCAGATATGCCAAATGTTTTTGCAACTTTGCAGTGAGGAAAGGTACAGCCTGGCCTCGACGGTGCATCTCTGTGGATATAAGGACTTCAGGAGGAGGAAAGCGGAAATTGTTTTGTGCCTGGAAAATGGGAGGACCCATTTACAATGTGGAAAATGTCAAGAGGAACCAGGTTATTTCTTAGAAGATATCTTCAGGATAGATAATTTTTAATATTAACCACTCAGAACAATGCCAACCTTCTGTTCCAGAAGGTAATTAGGTGAACATCCATCATCACATCTTTCTGTGCCTTTAGTGGAAGGTGCCTGGATTTTGTACAATTTGCTGAATGGGTTGGGTTTGATGATCTTGCTGGAGATGATTCCCAAGCCAGGCTGTGCTTGTGTCCTCAACAGACATGTGCTCATTTTCTCCACAGGCTCCAGTTTCCCCCAAAGGGAACAACTCCACATGACCAAAGTACATCACAACAGACCAAGCCCTTCCACGCATGCACCAGGCAGCTCTCATTAAAATACTGATTGAAAAGAGGGCATCAAGGCAGACAGGATCTCCCCAAGAACAGGTCCTTGTGGTGGCTCTAAAGCCCCACAGACCCACCAGAGAAGTCTTTTCAAAGTGAACCCAGCCTCTACCTTTAGTAAAAAGAGGCAAAACCAGCCTAATGAGAAATTAAGCTGCTTCATCACATCCTTAATCTTGAGGGTTTTGGCCAAGAGAAGGTCACAGGCAAGAACCAGGGCTGGAAGGGCAGCCTGGGGGAAAAAATCCTGCAATAATCTTCCTATTGAGGCTTTTCTGCATTGTAGACCAAATGGAGCTTTTAGGTTTTCCCCTGAGATGCACCCACCCTAAGTATTCCCAGTTTAGGAAGAAGTCAGGCACTTATTCAGGATATGGAACGTGGATTTCTCTTTGCTCTTTTAGGAGGGAAGCTGCAGCCAATGGGGTTTAATTTTCTTCGTCACCTGCTGGGTGCCTACAACTTTTGGCACAGATTAAGACATTTGTCACTCTGTCAGGCCCTAATTTTAGCCATTGGGGTTGAGTAAAGGACTATGAGACCCTTGGTTTCGTGTAGATCTTATATTAAGCTCTGTGTTTCAGTTATTTTTAGCTGGTGACCATTTCTCCACATCCTACTGATGTGCTAAAAGTTTGCAGTGATAACAGCCCATATTTCAGGGTATTTGTACAAAAATATATCTGTGTTTTCCTCCAGGCTGGCTACGGCTTGTAGGGCTCTTAACAACATGTTATCAACACTTGAGCTTTAAATCAAGACTCCCTACACAGCAAATAAAAGCATAAATCTCCCCTTAAATGCTTAACGTATCTAGGGAAAGCATGATAGGTGTACCAGAAAAGAGCATAAATTCCCCCAAATAAAGGCACATGGAGGTCAGGACTCATCACATCTTGCTCAATTAACATATTAAATTACTTTTAGTCAGGCATTAAAAGAGGCTTCCCAAAGAAGAGATGGAATCAGCGTCTCTGGAAGTGTTCAAAACACACATAGATGACGCCCTTAGTGACATGGTTTAGTGTTGGCCTTGGAAACCATGGGGTAAAGGTGTGAACTTGAAGATCTTAAAGCTCTTTTCCAAACTTGTTGATTCTGTGATTCTATGATTCTATATATAAAATGCCAAATACATACAAACCAAAGCAGCCTTACCGTTTGGGGGTTGCTCAGGGAGCTGCAAGTGTGTTCCTGCCGCCTAAAAAATGAGATCTTCTGGGTAGGGATCACAACCTGGGAAAACAAAGGATGGAATATGTAAGTATTGAGAGAAATGGTGAAATGAGAAGGCGAAATATTAAGCAGAGGATGCAGCTTTCAGCATTAGGGATGGTCTTCTGGCAACAGCAGCAAAACCATGGTGGGCAATGCATTTTTTGCAGGATAGTGAGGAAAACAGAGGGAATCAAGGAAACCATAGGTGGGAATATCCCCTTGAAGGTAAAAGCAGGGCTGATGGCAGAGCTAAATCAGACCCCAGGGCTTTGTCTGGGCAGGTTTGAACATCTCCAAGGAAGGATAACTAATAAATTAGATTTTTAGAGGTCGAACCGAGATGGGTCCAGAAAACAGAGGTGTGCTTGTGGCCGGTCTATCTGCAAAGGATGAAGGGCGACGTGGTCCTGTCCTGTCCTTTTCTGCTCCTGGGGGGTGGTGAATCCCCACCACAGGATCTCACTGAGGATTACTGGTACAATCCGGGTCTGAAAAGGAGAGAAAAGGGGAAAAGCAATGAAACAGCATTGCTGTTGGCTGTCCCTTGAGTTCACATTGGTTGTTACCATCCCCCTAGTTAGTTAGTTACAATCTCCATTTGAGTTTAAATGTGCTTTTATACTCAAGCTCAGATGGTGCAAATTAGGAGAAAGCCAATAAGTCAAAACCAGGGGAGCTCCCAGCTGTTATTTAGTAAGGAAAAGTCCACACAGGTGTTAGAGATGATTGTGTTTCTACCAAGGATCTGGCCTTTACAGAGGCTGAGGTTGGGATTTAAGCAGATCCAGTGTCAAAATGAAGATGGGCTGAGCAAGGATCAGCACAGCTGTGGGGGTGTTTTGTGTTTGACTGAAAAAAAATGAATGAAAGATAGAAAATTCCCCAGATCTCTGAATACACATCAAATCTGGCGAGCCCCACTGATCTCCAATATCCATCTGATAAACTTCCCTCCATATACATCATCCACAGATATTACCTCTATGTTACGTGATAAACATCACCTGAGATCTCTGATATATGTCTATCTACTTTGGTATATATCAACTGGTAGAGACCTCCTCAGATCTCTGAGATATGTCTGATATACGTCCCTTGATACACACAATCTCTGTGGTGCTCTCAGATCTTCAGTATACATCTGATACATCTACCTTGATACAAATCACCTCTAGACAGCTCCTCACCAATATACATCTGACATATACATCCCTGAT
>JBCJKH010056710.1:0-36792 GCA_039877255.1 Loriculus beryllinus
AGGGTTGGAAAGGACCTTAAGATCATCTAGTTCCAACCCCCCTACCATGGGCAGGGACACCTCACACTAAACCATGTCAACCAAGTCTCTGTCCAACTTGGCCTTAAAGACCGCCAGAGATGGAGAAGTTATCTATTAAAAAAAAAGTAGTGTTACTGGTCTTATTAATGGTTCATACTACATTTCAGAAGACTGTAGACATAGTTTTTTCTTTTGTATTTAAAAGGCACGTGGTGTATAAGTGAAGTAATCCCTTAGAAGCTGCATAGGGAACTGTTATTAGGGCTAGAGTCAGCCATAACAATTATCTTCTTTATGGTATTGAACTCTAAACCAAAGCTTTTTTGAGATGATGGCTTTTTCCCATAGAATAGGAAAAAATGTGTCAACCACCAAGCCATTGCTATCAGCTATCAGCACAGAACCGTGTTGGTTTTTTTTTGAGCTGTGGCATTAGTCATAGTGTCATTTAGGGCTGGAAAAACGTTTCTAACAGATTGATTTGGCTGTTCTGGACACAGGTGAAAGTAGCTTCTCTCCCTGCTGGCAATTCAGAGTGGTCCGAGAACTGGGTGAAGAACTGGAGTGAGCATTGGCAGCCAAAATCCAAGAAATTAGAGTTAACTGCTCAAACAAAGTACTACCTGGAAGCATTACATCATGGAAAGGCACCAAGCAATGGGATGAGAATTGGAGTCCAAATACATAACACATGGCTGAATCCCCATGTGGTGAACAACTACTACATTGAGAGATATGAAATTCGTGCTCGTGCCTTGCATCTTCCTGAAGTGCAGGTTAGTGCTGTGTACTTGACCTTAAAGAGCTGGACTAGCCCTGATTCAGTTGATGTGAATGGCAAGCAAATCTTAATTGTAAAGGCCTTGTTGGTGCTAGACTTGTTTTTAAACTGCTGAGATAGCTGATGAGAGTAACATTGAGCTGAAGGTGTTTGTGGTTTTTACAAACATTGGTGAGCATATGTAAACCCTATGGTTGATTATAATCTGCTCATGTGTTAAAGTGTAAGCAATGCTGTATTGCCTCAGGTTTTATCTCACACATTAACACCTCCCCTTGCTAATTAATGCAAGATTGGGATAGTTTTTATTTCCCCTCCTTAGTGACACTTGGTTTGTATTATCTGGTCAATTTATATTGCAGTCAGATGATTGAAACTTTCATCTTGATGAAATGCTCTGCAACTAGAGATGGAAATTTTTCCTGTTAGTTCAACCTCAAAGCTTCTGGTCAAAGCCTTGGGGACAATCTGTGGCTGCCAGCATGTCTGCACAGGTCATTTATACCTTGTGCTCATGTTAGAATAAGAACTGTGTCAGAAGAGACCATGGAAGACAAGAGCAGTTTAAGAGCAGAAGGTACTCTTGATGTATAGAGGCTTAAAAAGTCAAATTACTGGCCATGAAATCTCCTCATTAGAAGATACCAGCTTTAAAGTCTGTGAGTCTCATGCTCTTTATATTTGTTTTCATTTATTTGTTTCCTCCTTTGCTTGCAGATGCTGACTGTGTCTGGTGCAGGGTATTTCAGTATCTCCTGGAATAACACATTGCGCAGAATGATCCCCACAAATGCTACAGCTCGCCAGGTAGGCATCATTGAACACAGACACCCATTCACCTGGTGAAGTGGTGTCATTGATGGAGCTCTGGTATTTGATTACTGTTAAGCGCTTGGCTTAGAACCTGAGATAAAGGTCTTTTGCAAGATCTTTAATATCATCGAGACAAACCATTACCCCAGGACTACCAAGTCCATCACACTTCCAAGGACAGTGATTCCACCACTGCCCTGGGCAGCCTATTCCAATACCTGATCACCCTCTCTGTGAAGAATTTTTCCTAATACCCAATTTAAACCTCCCCTGGTGCAGGTTGAGGCTGTTACCTCTTGTCCTATTGCTTGTTACTTGGGAAGAGAGACTGACCCCCACCTCACCGCAACCTCCTTTCAGGCAGTTGTAGAGAGCAAATAAGGTCCCCCCTGAGCCTTCTCTTCTCCAGACTAAACAACCCCAGTTCCCTCAGCTGTTCTTCATCAGGCTTGTGCTTCATCATTTCTGTCACCTTTCTCTGGACCTGTTCCAGCACCTCAATGTCTTTCTTGTAGCGAGAGGCCCAGAACTGGACACAGTATTTGAAGTGAGGCATCATCAATACTGAATACAGGAGAATGATCACTGCCTTGGCCCTGCTGGGCGATAGCTCCATGATAAACATTAGATATCTAGTCAACACAGTTGGCAGAGCCTGGAGGGGCATGTAGATGTAGATGCATGTAGGTGCTCATGTAAGATGTCTGCACCAGGAGGTTGCTGAACACCTACAGGGTGGCTCACACACCCTGAAGGGTGTCTGTCAGGCATGGAAGTTTATACTCGGGAGCTGAATTTCATTCTGTACCATTTGACTACATGCTTGTTCAGAGCTGCCTTGCCACCAGTCCCTAGCTTATGAAAAACATAGTGATATGTATGATGTAGCTGTCTGCTGAAATGATCCAGACGCTCTGGTACTATGACTGCTTTTCACTTTGGTAATTTTTTTTTAAAGGTGCAAATGGCAATAGAGGAACTTCTTTCAATAGGATGTGAAACTGAGCCAACTTCTGCTAAAATCCTTTTCCGTGATGGCTTTGAGAAAGAAGGTACCAATCTGTGACAAATAATCATTATTTACTGTGAGAATTTATTTCCTTTTGTGAATTAAACATGCTTTAAACTTTTAGTGACTGTAAATTTACATTTTTAATAAGTTTAAATACATACATATATTTCTCAGTTATTTATCAACTGTATGTGTTCTGATGGGAGAGTTTATGGAACTAGTATTAAAACCAACATGATTAATAATGAGAGATTCTTTCTGTAATATGTTGTATGACTTATATTGCAACACGCTTATTAAAGCAGGTGATATTTTTACTTATTAGAAACATTAGGTAGAAACAAAAAAAACCAAGTTCTGGGGCATGTGAAATTATTCATGTTTCAGTATGTCTCCTGGGGAAGCAAATCTGGTGTAGCCCATAGCTACAGCTCAGCTTGTGGAAACTGCTGATTCTGACTCTGCAGGTCTTTCCTTTTGGTGTTTCTTGATGACTGAAAGTGAAACAGTGCAAATATCCGTGGTATACGTGACTGGCCAGGCAAGGTGTAAAACATCAATTGCTTTTATAAAAATACCCAACACAATTAAATTATCAAGAAGTTTTCTAACATTGAAGGTGCTGCTTGCATCAGAAAGCTATGCTAGCAGAAGGGAACTCCAGTAATACTGTCACAGGCTGCTCAGAGAGGTGTTAGATACACTACCCCTGGAAAAAAATTGAAGGCCAGGTTGGAGGGGGCTCTGAGCAACCTGATCTAGTTGAAGATGTCTCTGCCCATTGCAGGGGGGGTTGGATTAGATGGCCTTTAAAGATCCCTGCAACCCAAATCATTCTTTGATTCTACGTCTGACAGCAATAACAGTATACTTATCCTACCAAGAAGTAAATGATTGCTTAGAGACTTTGTATCATGTTCTTGTATTTGGTATGGAGAGAACAGGTCCCAGTTACTAATATTTACATTTTCTGACTGATTTTAGCATCCTTTCCAACCCGAACTATTCAATGATTCTATGATTTCTTTAGTGGAGGCTAATAATTAATTAACCTTAATTGTGGAGAGAAGGAAGCTTTATGCAGAAAAATGAAAGTAGCAACTGGCTATTTTTATTATGATCCCAAATCTACAATTCTGCCAGCGAAAGAGAAAAAAGCAAGCTGAAAGCCAATAGTAGTTCAGCAGTACAGTGGGAATAAAAATAAATGTGTAACAAATAGCACAAAGAATGAGAACTTGTATTTTCATTGATGATTATAAAATGTAGATAATGTTAAAAGACGACAAAACAATAGTGAAATTGTGGTGAACGGATGCCAGAAAAATAAAAGAACAACTACACACATTCAGACATAGGGTTATCTATTCCACTGTCCTGTGTTCAGCAGAAACCAAATAGATTCCTTGGCAAGAGGATCCTAAAAATTGGATGATTAAGTATAATAATTCATCATTAGTTCTTTTCAAATATGATTTTTTTCAGCTCAATTAATTTCCTGAGTGTAATATGTTTTTAATTTAATTGCTTTCAATGGCTTTCCCTTCCCTGTATTTACATAATCTCTCCTAGAACATAGCTTAACTACTACATTCATAATTTTTTTTTTCCTTTAAACTTTGCTATTAAGATCATTTTGCAAACATTGTTTTGCTTATTGGAAGAAAAGGTGAATTCTCAGTATGTAATGACAGAAGAAAGGCTTTCATGTGTTAGGAAGGAAAGAAATCCTAGCAATTTTTCAGCAGCACTTTTGATAGAGCAGTGCAACAAACATCCCAAAGGTGAAGGCGGATTCCCTGTTGCTTTACATGCTTTGGTGAATTTCCATCTTTGCCTGAGTATTTTCTGGAAAGGATGTATGGATTTGGTCAAGCATATTCTATATGGCTGAAGACACTATTATTTCCCATAAGGTTTATGGTCAGAACAGTAATCTAATGCTCCCTCCTCCTGTCTTTCAGCACCTTTAAGCTGGGAACCAATTGCCCTGCTGATGTTCACCATGTATCTGGGCAGAGCAACACGTAAGATTAGGACTGACAAATTCTGGGAACTCAATTTCTGCATTTTCATGTATCTCTTGACTGCAGTGATTTCTTCTGAATAATTTTTGAGCCTCTCATCCCCTCTTGTTTTTTTACCTTTGTCAGACATGAAGGACATCATTACCACAGGAATCATTGACAGTGTAACGGAGCCTTTCTGTGGAAGGTTCAGTGTTCACAGACAAAGCCAGCTGGTGAAAACTTTCCCATTAACTCTACCAAGATATGATCTTACTGAATACACACATGTAAGTGGCTGCTCTTGATGAGTAGGTTGCACTGGAGGTTGACTACTTAGAGCCCAGTCAGCAGCATAAAATCATCATGTCTGCTTAGATTTCCTCCAAATCTACAAAAGATCATGTCTTTGGAGTATGCCTGTGAACAGAGCAGTGTGTATTTCATTGACTAGGTGGATAATTTGATATCCATGAGATGTAGATATTGTTTAACGCATCCAGTTGCTATCTGCTCCTGGGGATGCAACCCTTGCTGAGGGAAAGGAAAAGTTGAGATGGTGTTGGGAAAAAATATAAGATGTAGAGATGATCTGGATGATCTTTAATGTCCTTTCCAACCCTTAACATTCTATGATCAGTTTTTGACAAAATAAAAAAAAAACAAAACAAAAACAAACCCTGAAACTTGTTATCTGCAGGTCCACTTGCCCATTTTTCTGTTCCTTGTCTACATCTAATTTTAATAAGAATAAGGTCTTGATTTCAATTGTCACCCTTTCTTTGTCACCTGGGGGAAGGGAAATAGTTGGGGTTTGAAAATAAAGAGACAGGAGGGAAAAAGTTATCCCCAAAGCCTTCTGCAGTCTTTCCAGACTCCTTCCAGTTCCCCTTCACAGACCTCTTTCAGTCCTATTTCCCCATCTAACATGCATTGCACACCTTGTACCCTGCAAATCAAACCAACTCCTCCAGTCTCCTTTCTTCCCTTCCAGATGTCTGAAATCCCCACTGGCACTTCCCAGCTACATTTTGCCCCCAGGCCCCACTGAAGCAAAAGGGATAAGTTTCTCCCGATGTGGTGGCACACAGGTCACCTAGATGCCATGCGCTGCTTTCTATAGGGTGCTACTCAAGGCAATTTGACCTGAAGAGGTGGACTTTACTGCTGACCTTGAACAACGCGTTTCCCTGCTTAACGTTAAACTGGGATTGAAGCAGAATATAATATCTTCTATATGCATTACATATAAATTACCTGTGGTTTGATTTGTGATTTTTCTCCCCATTTTTGCAGGTGTGTTTTGCACATAAAGGCCACATGAGCAATGTCCTTAATATCTTGGTGTCCTACACCAATGTCTCTTTATGTACAGTGAAGAGGAAACTCACCTGCCTATGGGATTTCAATAAAACTGACTCTAAGAGGTACTCAGACACAGTTTCCGAAGATTACACTTCTCCCATAGTATGAAGGTGTACTATGAAAACTGAGAGAAGTTCGTATTTGTATAGGAACAAATTCTCAGCTGGGGTAGGATGACATGCTGTATCCCTACAGAGGCATTCCTGGAATATGCTTTTATTCTTTTTGATGGTTTATTGAGCAAATTTGCACGTTTCTTGTTATATGCACTGTCTCACCTTAGCAGTACACAGATGGAGTTCGCTCTGTCTCTGATAAGCACATCAGAAGGTTTATGAGGGCATTAATTTCCCAGTTTCTTTGGCAACAGTCACTGGATTTTCTGCAATGAGACAGAGATGAATTGATTTCCTCCCACCACCAAGAATCTCATGAGACCATTGGTACATAAAGATTTGAAAATTGGTGTAGTCTTTGATTTTTCTTTATTCCCTTAGACTTACATGAGTAGAAAACATTTGGTGTTAGATGTAAAGCTTGGGGCAGGCAGACTTAAAAAATCAAGAGTGTCTGAAGAACTTCAGGAATTGAAGCTGGCAGCTTGGGTATCTGTAAGATTGTGAGAGGGGCATGTGTGCGTGCCTGGAAGAGAAAGAAGGACTAGGGATTAAATTACTACATGATGGAGAGAGCTGGGAGCCTTGAGCAATCATCTGGTGTTCCCAAGAGGCTTGAACTCTGGATTAACCTCTGTGGAGGTCACTGATGCTATCATAGTGTTTTGCCAAAAATAAAGCAGTGGCTCTTATTTCTACATCCCACTGTTGTGATTCAAGGTGAACACCTAAATAGCGATCTAAAGCTTTGTTTCTCACTATGGGGAACTTAACAGAGAAATGTAGAGACTGATTACAAGCCATTGAGCAAATTTATGAGGTATGAGTAAATAACAGTAATAATAACAGTAGTATGTGATGTTACCTGGAACTTCACAAAGCACCTTGAAAGTTAGTTATTGCCAATACCTCACAGCAAAAGTGACTTTGCACAATCTTATTGTCTTCCAGCTGGACATTTACTTGCACTGACCTCTGGAATACGTGTGTGAATCTCTCCGTGCTTCTCCAGGACCTCCCTGCCAATTCCCTGGTGTTTGTGCATCAGATAGACTTGCAGCAAAAGGAAACATCTGAGTCATTTTACCTTGATGAAGTCATCATTGCAGACAGAACTGTGACTGGTAAAAGAATCTGCTTTTCTTTCCTGTTACTTACTGTCCAGGATACTCTATTAAAATCTTTAATGATAGGGCTAGTTGAAACTTTTTCAGAGGGGAAGGGTCTTTCACACCAGGCACAAATATTGATATTCTTGATTTATTTAAAGTGTGTTTCTGCAGGTGTAACTCTTGGATGGTCTTGTCCAGACAAAAGCCCCCGAAGCAGATATGTTTCCAGCTATGAAATGAAAATAACCTAGGCGTAGTCCAGCTGTTCTCCTTGCTTTAATAAATGCATATGCCTTTTTTCTTTTAGTTTCTCAGCGAGATCCCAAGCTACCTCATCCAGGTGGGAGGATAGTTGAAGTAGTATCTGTGGTGGGGTCTTCTCCCACTTACAATGTATCCTGGATGGTTTCTGGCTGCGGTTCAAGTCTGCCCCTTCTCTCTTTAAGGTAGGGATAGCAAGTAGATCATCTCAATATGCTGTAATATCTTGTGTAGCTCCTCTTTGTCTGGAGCTGGTTGTCATCTGAAACAGGACATGAGAGGCAGTGGAGGATAAGACTGCAGTTTGGCAATCCGTGTGCTTTCATTAGAGCCTTTTCCTCTAGGCATTGCCAATAGACTGTGTTCAGACTGTTTACTGTGAATCCTGCAGAGATGTCTGTTCTCAGTAGATGGGCTACAGTTCTAAATTACAGTACTGACTTTCACTCTCAGAATGAATGTCTTGAGCTTTGCGCACTGTATAGAATCTTCAACATATATTAAAACCCCCTTAGTGAAGCTATCTGATTCTGGTATTGAAGTTCCCTTGTATGAGTGGTATTTGGTTGCTGAACCAGAGATGCTTAAGATGTTTCGTCTGAATTGGGGTGTAAGATATGTGGGGGCATCCCTGGCAGTGTTCAAGGTCAGGTTGGACAGAGCCTTGGGTGGTATGGTTTAGTGTGAGGTGTCCCTGCCTATGGCAGGGGGGTTGGAAGAAGATGATCTTGAGGTCCTTTCAAACCCGAACTATTCTACAATTCTATGATTCTATGATGTAGGACTAGAAGGAGATCTAAGGTGCTCCCAAACACCTTTAATGACATCAGCTGCTACGTTAGGCAATGGAAATCCACCTTATATGTCCTTTTTTGTTGAGTTGTTTCCTATTCTGGAAGTCGCAAAAGTGAAAGAAGCAGCAGAGCCATAGGCTAACTGGATCAGAGTGTGCAATATTAAAGGGCTATACTGGCAGAGAATAAATCCTGTAAAAGACAGGTTGTATCCAGTCAAGTCAACAAGGTCCTGATGGGAACAGAGCCAGGCAAGGAAGCCACTGGGACAATGCAGCCTCTTCTTTCCAGCAGCTAGCTGTTAGTCTGGCTCAGGTATTTCATTTGGTGACTTGCCCAGGCATCCGCAGGAAACCTCTTTTAAGAAGGCCATCCTCAGCCTGCTGTAACTTAATTTGGTTTCTCACCTTGTGGTCTTTCCTCTTTCAAGAAAATGCAAAGAAACATGTCATTAATTTTGAGTGCTCCAAAGACAGCTAGATTCTCCTTTCAGAGATGACTAAGATCTGAAGAAATCAAGAAATGCTTGCACTAGCGGGCTTCTCCATCTCATAGAGGAAGATTTAAGAGAAACCAGTGTGTAATGCTGAAGTGAGGAACACTGAAAAGAAGAAATCAGTGGATGTTTTAAAAACCTGTGGGCTGACCACTGTCTTTGGATATGTTCAAGACAAACTTGGCACTTTCACTTAGCACATTGTGCTTTATTCTGATACAACTTGCTGTGGTTAGGACAAGAATATCAGTTAAAATCTGCTGTACCGGATATACATCATTCGAGAGAGCTCAGCGATCCTTTTGGCTCTGTATTCTCGAAATTTACCTTGGAACCTGCGGCTGAGCTGACGTTTCGCTGATGGCCAGACATTTAACCGCATGGTGGCATCATTGCACTGTAGAGAGTCTTTTTCTTCTGAAAAAGGAGAAATTTCGTGGCAAGAAAGAACTAATTTTAAGTTTAGAAATTGGGCTTTGGGTGAATTCTGATATGAAATGTCTCTGTAATTCAAGCGAGATAAGATTTTGATAGACTATAGAAGACAACAGGATGAAGTAGGAAAGCTTTTTGCTTTGCTGTTGTAGCTGCATTGGGCTTGTTCTTTTAAAATACCAGTACTGGGGTAGGGCTTGCTTGTGGTTAGTGCTGCATGAACTATTTCTTCTATCATAATCTAAATAGGTGCTTTTCCATAATTTTCTATTCTCTTCATTGCCTACGTAATTTAGGTGTAACTTGGGAGTGTTCAGTTCCATAAGCTCTGAATATGTTTTTCTTAGGTCCTTCAAGAGTGTTGTTTCCATAGATGTCCCTCTCTTGCAGATGACATGGGGAATGTCAGGAATGGGGGCCTTGACTGCTAATGCCTTTATGTGAACATTCTCTGTCACACAGAGGTGCTTTGCTTGGGGAGGGCTCTAAAGATTATGGCTACCTGTATGTATCCACGGAGGATGTGAGAGTCAGCCTCACCGTTCAGAGACTGCAAAAGTCATCCCTACCTCTTGGAGGGACCTTTCGCATCCACTTGGCCGATACAGTGATATCAGGTAAGAGAAGATGCAAGTACAGGTCTCAGATTTCCTTAGCAGGAAACCAAGTGAAGAAGAGATGGTACAGAACCTCAGAAATGCTTGGGATAGAGGCTGGCAGGTTACACCCATTGTGGTAGATGCTAGATATTTGCATGTGATGTCCTTTACGTCAGGAGTTAAAGATTATAGACAAGGCAGTATTTCTAGATGTTCAGTATGGGGTCCTCCCAAAATGCATACAGTCACTATGAAATATTTGCCTTAATGTTAAAGAACTTTGGATCAGATCCTGAACTGGGATTTTGCATCCCAAGGTTCATTAAGCTAATATTTCTCCAGCATGTGTACTTCTGGTCATGTTCTATGACAAAATTTCTGCACATTGCCAGGAAATTAATTCTCTTTTAGGATTACTAGGATTGTTAATCAGTTTGCAGATACCATAAAGGCTTTTGTTCATAGAATTGCTTGACTTTAATTTAGTCACCCTTTAGATGTGCTAGGATTTCTTGTGTTTGGTTTAAATAATCAAAAAAACTAGAATGAAAGTGAGAAGATTAATCTGAGCAAAGCCAACAATAAAGTTCTTGACTGAGGAACTGTTGATTCAGTTATAAAGTCAAACAAAAATAGGACAGGCAGCCTTAGAATATTTGTGAAATATCTTTTTTCTCTGCGCTTTCCCCTCTTTCTTAATAACTGGTTTAGACAGATTTATTATATCTGCAGATTTGAATGACTATGGCTCTTTACATTAAAAGAAATAAAACATTATTTGCATTTATTTGGGATTGGAACCACAAAAACAAAATCTTCTGGATAGTCTAACTCCCTACCTATCTCATCTAGGAAGCTTCCAGGCTTTCCATTTTGAAGGAAAATTACTTGCATGCTGAAATTTCATGTGTACATATTGTGTAAAAGTATTACTCAAGATTTCTGATGGTCCCAACTGGAGAGAAGTTTCTAGGTTTTCTTAGCTATTAAATAGTGAAGATCCTCATACTAGATATAATGAAGAATTTTTTATGGTGAAGATGTTGAAACATGAGCAGTTTGGTCTGAACAGCCTGATCTACTGGAAGATATCCCTGTTCATTGCAGGGTTTTGGACTAGGTGACCTTAAAAGATCCTTTCCAACCTAAACTTTCTGTGACTGTTCTCTGATTCCATGATCGTTTGACGTCTGGTAAATTTCCCTCTGCTGCTTTTTGGCAGTTTCAGAGGTTGAACTACAGCAGGCTTGTGTTTATAATGAAACATGTTTTCTAGGACCAGGTAGATGTGCTCTCCTAGGGATGATATCTACTGCTTTCTAATGTCTTTTTCAGATGTTTCAGTGCACACCTCCTCCAGCCGCCTCCGCAAGCTTTTGCAAGACCACACAGACAATTTTACAGCCCCATACTTCAACATCAGTGACTTCATTGTGACCAAAGACTTGGATTCTTGCTATGAAAGCATCTGGACACTGACTTGGAAAACAAAAGCTGGGGATTTGCCCAATGTTATCAGTGTACAGTAATGTCTTTCACTAACACCCGCTTTGAACCCCATTCAATGTCTTTGGCCATGGCTTATTTATTCCCTCAGTGTTAGTTTTTATGAAGACACTTGTGGGACCTTAAGCAATCTGTCTGCCTATTAGGAACATCAGTTTAGCAAATTTCAGATTAGATGATTAAAAAACCCATTGCAGTTGCACGAGGAGAAATTATATCTTCAGAGTCTGTGCTTCAAAATGAGGAAGCTAGAATGTGCTTTGTTGCAGTTCTATAACAGAGTGCTATACTGAAATGAAATCTATTATAATCACATTTATATTTCAGTACAGAAGTAACCAAAGTTCAGTTCAGGTTTGTGGCATCATTTATGGTCCAAGGAGGTCTTTTTCTGAGAACTTTCTGTGTGCTCATATCTGTTTCTCCTAAGTCTCAGAAGAAAATTCAGTTCACACTCTCCTAATATTTGTCAAGTTTAAGTTTTGCTTCAAGTAGAATGTTCTTTTTTGAATAAAGACTCAGACTAAGCTGCTTCTTCCCTTAAAAATAAACTATTTCTTTCTGTATTAAGCTTCTGAAATTGTAAAATTATTTTCAACAAAACAGTGACTTCCCATGCTCAAGGCATTAGCCTGGAGGGTGAAAAAGTCTTGAGCTGCATCTTCAGCTGTAGCACAGACCCTTGTTTCACCCAGAGTAATGTCTTTGAGAGCAGATGTTCAAAGCTCTTTCTGTGCCTAATGCCAAATATTATTATTGACTATTAGAAGTTTATTTTCAAATCTGGCTCCTGAATATCTTCACCTTAGCTTGCAGTCTTTTTGCCTGCAAGGTAAGGTTGGGAACGGGGAAGTGTTGTGAACTCTTGGGTAATGAAGATTTAGACCTGCCTTGTAAAGACTCTGTGTGAATTCTCGGTGAATGGTTTTAATTTAAAATCGCAGGACAGAAAGGAATAAGAAACTTAAATTATTTGTTCTTTACCAGGTCTCTGCTGAAAACCTCACTGGTCTGGAACCAACTGTTTCTAGTCGTGTGATTTATGATGGGGGTGTGTTTATTAGTCCGATATTTGGAGATATGCTTGCTACCTTCAATAACAAAACACAGGTGAGTTAATGTACTGTCACACTTCCTATTGATTCACCTGGGTAGTGTAGATTGAGGACTCTCACAGGTGTTAAGGTTACCTACTTCTGCCACTAAATCCTTTCAGAAATCTGTTACGTGCTTTGCACAGAGGTGGTCATATTCTGCTACCTGGTTTATGGAGGAGTTTCCTCCAAGAGCTATTGCAGGTGGGAAGAATGATCATCTTGGTGATGGATGGCAATTGATTCATTTAGAGGAAGTGGCCAAGGGCTGATATTTCTGTACTCCCACCCTTGGTAGGTACTGTTGTGCTGGCCACCAGACTTCAGATTGACACTGTTCATCTGCAGCCTATCTGCTGCTACACTGATGGGCAGAATAAGCAAGATGGTGGCTGTGGTACTAGTCTGTAAGTCCCTTAGCCTTTACGAATCTCAATTCTTTAACTGTTGAAAGGGAGTAAAGAGAGCTTCCTGGATAAAGGAGTCTGCTGGATGGACAAATGTGTGACAAACTCTATTCTCAGATGTTGCAGAGCAGTGCACATTGCTGGCTTTGCTTCCAGCAAAGACTGCTGGGCGCTTTAGAGATAACAGGTTTTGAAGCTTTATTCTGGCTTGCTGCTAGCAACAAGTATAAAAGTGTCCCTCTAATTATTGTGTCTTTATTCAAGCAGAGTATTTCATAACTCTGTGATCCTTGTGTATCTTGGAGACAGACTGCTTTTGCTTTTTGCAGGTGGTGTACTTTCCTGCACATCCTTAATACCTGGGAAAGAGATGAAGAGAGGCTCTCCTGTGCCCTGTGCTTTAGCAGCTGACTCTTCTGAGATATTAAGATCTCAGAGGAGGTATCTCTTAGTCTCTTGCTAGATAATCAAGGTCACAGCTTTCTTGTTTCAGCATGAACAACAAGGGACAAAAAAACATAAAATTGAGAGCTGCATGCTGAAAAGACACATTCTGGGTTTCATCCTAATTAGTTTGACAGGCTTTAAACACAATAAACTTGTTCCCAAGGTGGGGTGGGAAGAACTGAGGCATGGCAAGCAGGGTCTTCAATGGGTAACTACAATAACATGAGTTGGGAAGCTTTGGGTCCCAGCTTTGGGTCCCAGCAAGACGGGAGATAGGATCCTTCTGACACTGAGAAAGACTGGTGATACAGCTTCCAAAGCTGTGCTCCGCATTGCCAAAGATGAGCCTTAGCGAGCCTTGCACTTTAATTTGTAATGAGACTGCGGCAGATTAAACAGCTATCTGACTGTGCTCTACTCTGGCACAGTCTGGGTGCTCTCGGCAGCTGTGCCTACCAGCATCACTCTGAAGCTCTATCAGGTAGATGTGGCTCTAGAAAACACCTCTGCTCCCTTACCAGCTTCAGGGTAACCTTCTTTTTTGTCTCCAGGTGGTGGTGGTGGTGAATGATGTCCTTGCAAACTGTTCTGGTTCATGCTCTTTCCAGTTCAGCCAGGAAATAACACCTTTAGTCGGTGATGTGGAGTATTCATCAGGTAATGGGGCTTTGTGTCTGAACAACACGGCAAAACACTGCCCTGTGAAAAATATCTGCTAGATGCTGCTGATGATATGTGCCTGTGGATTCTTTTGGAAATTTCTAATTTTATGGAAACTGCACTTTCTAGTGGGGCACTTATGATCAGCTTGTGTATGTAGCATAGGCATATTTTTGCAGCAACATGAAATTGGTAGAGGCATAAAGGAGAGAGAAACAGTGGTGGGGTTGGTGCTTAAAGTGAAAGGTGGCTCTTGGTTCAAGTTAATTTTAATAAAAATTTAAAGAAAAACATAATATTTGGACAGAGGCAGGCAGGAAAAGGTATTATGGAGCGCACTAAGAGATCATTGCTGGTGTAGATTTTAAGATATCCTCATGAAGATGGTAAAAAATTTAACTCTTTGTTGAAAGTAAGCCCTGGGCATTGTTGCACCAAAATCTACAAGTGATCTTGTTGATTATATTTCTTTAGATGATGGGTCCCAAGCCACAGTAGTTATCAGGGGAGTTGGCTTCACTGAGAAGAAGTCAGCTCTGCAGGTGAAGGTGAACGACACCACTTGCCATGTCATAACGCTGAATGAAACCGCAGTGGTTTGCCAGATGGAGAGGTTGCCAGTTGGAGTCTATCAGATGATGTTATTGGTGAGACCTTATGGCTTTGCACTCAATGGCAGCACAGGAGAAAGGATCTTCCTAAAAGCAGAGCCAAAGCTGGTAGCCATTGAACCTCCTACAACTTCAGAGATTGGTAGGTCTGAATGCCAGACTCTTTCAAAGGGGATGTCTGCTCTCTGCCTCTTGGTTTTTATGGCATGTTTTAGTTCTTCTGTACTTCAACTGTCAAGGTCTACACCTGATAAAAAAGACATAATGTGACTGGACACACTGTGTGTACCCCAAAGCACTGGGGTAAGTTTCTTAGAATGATAAGACTTTCTTGGTTCTTTGTGGAGGCCACTAGCTTTTTGAATAGTTTTGTTTGGGAATAGTAAATGTAAGCGCAGGTATATTAATTCCAGCAGATCAGATGGGTATTAGTGTTTCAGAGCTTATCTTCCCATATCTATTTAACACATAGCTTTGTAGTATTTAAATTAATCTAGCTTAATTATGAAATTACTAGACTTTGGTTCATCCAACTCCTATTGAAATTAATTAATATTCTAAGTGATAAAATAGAAAATGCATCTATATTTAGCTACAAAACTGAGAAGCCTAGAAAAGTGTAAACTAAACTCAATCTCCTTCCATTCCCATTACCCCTACTCTCCTTGAAACAGAATTGGAAATAAAAGGTGAAGCCAAGAACTTGTGAGACTTCCCACAGGGATTCATGATAACAAACATCACCAAAAGCAGGAGTACTGGCCTATGTTCAGCATAAAGCTAACCCAGCCATGTGGCTTGGAGAACTGATTGTGGCATGCTTGGCCTCCTTGGAGCAAGTAAAAGAAGGGAATGATGGGATGTAAACATCTCTTTGGATGAGCTATAGGATAGAATTGGACCAATGTAGGGTTCCTAAGCTGATAAGCAAGAAGCTATGGACACCTTTTTATTTTATGGTTTGCTGGAGTGCATGGGAGGAAATAAGAAAGATATTCTAACCCTTCTAAACCCTTCCTTTCCCTCCCGCTCCCCCCCCCCCAATAGGAGGGTCATATATTATATTAAAATTAAAATTCACTTTTGATTCATAGGAAACCCAAATCCACAAAATCCAAACATTCCCAAAATACCCTAAAAAAAGCTAGCTATGACAAGTTTTAGTGTTTGGGTTTTGCTTCTCATTTTCTTCTCTGACAATCCAGTTCTTTTCCCAATTACAGTGATCCATCACTCATTAAAAAGAAAGCAAGTATAATTTTATCTTACATTACATATGCCTTAAACATTTATAATTGGAAAGAATTACAGCTTCCATCTGTGTTTTTAATTTCTTCTATTTAAAATACCTCTCTTCAATCTTATTGTAAAGCGCACATATGCAATATTTCACCGCATATGGATATAAGTGTAGATATCAAAACTTAAGAGCATCGGTGTTTACACAACAGACATGGATTTTGTACTTTAAATCTGAGGCTCCTTATCTGACAACTACATTAGACAAGCGGCTTCAGTTATGACTTCTTGTTGTTTCTGACTCTGCAAACTTAATGTTACAGGAGGAAAAGTCAAGAAGCATCTTGTCCTCTGCTGCATCAGCTCCCTCTTAATCAAAATATCACCAGTGTTAGTGGTGCCATGGTGGGAGATACCTGTGATCTAATTCTATTAGCATGGGATGCATTTTTAAGGATACTACCATGCTGCAGTGGATAGAAGGAGCCTGCTGCTAGCATATCTGATTGCTGTTTTTTTCTTGGTTATGCTGCTAGCCAGAGAAAATAGAAAAGATTAAACTTTAAGATATAATTTTAACTTTAAACTAAGATATAGTTCTCTGGTGGTTTAAAAAATTAGCAGGAAAAGATACTTTGAAAAATTGAGGAAAAAGGGTTGCCATCAATGTATAATGCCTTTACCATAAAAGTTTTTCTTATATCACATGAAAAATGCCATAAAAACTCGGTTGGTTTGTAATATAGCCATAATAACACATACATATAGACACTGCATTGATAACGTTCCTGTCTGAGCAGTCCATCTCTCCAGCTGTAGCCCTAAAACTCTGCAGTACTGATAACTAAAGCAAAGAGCTGGAAGTTTCAAGAAAATATAATTATTTTTTTATTTGCTTTTGAACCGCATCAAAGAGCAAAGTCCAGGTTAGAATTGCTATTAATGTGCATTCTTGTTCTCTTTCCTGTTTCTCTTTGAAATGCTTCTGAATCTTCCAGTCACTTGGAAAAGCAGAGGGGCACCTTGACTGTTTGCATTGAGTTGGGTGCTGCAGAAAGATCAAGCACAAGTCTGACTTGTGTTGAGTATGATCCTGCATGTGATTGAAGAGGCTCAGCTCTGGAGCGCACAAAGGAGAGCTGAGGTTTCTTAGTGCTTCACAGAACCAAGCCCTCTGTGACTTTCCTCACAACTCTGCTAAGTCTCAAGCCCTGCCAAGTCCCCTTTCTAACTTGAGTTTCCTAAGACACATGCCACAGGCCTTTTTGACAGCAGGGTGCTTGGCAGCTATTTGAACTGTGAAAGCACCTGCTGCGTTAAGCTCATTTTCCATTCTTAGTGCTTTTTCCTTCCTTATTTTATTCTTGGGCTGGGGATCTTTTGAAGGGTGAGGTTGCAGGCCAGGTCTTACCCGCTTAAATGAGTATGTCATTAAAAAATACACCGAGAAACAAACACAGTCCTCCTGTATTGTGGACAATTCAAATAATAGGCAAAAGGATCTCTGGTGAAAGAGAGGAAGTTAAGCACAGCAAGGTGGAAGCAGATCATCAGATCTATTGAAAGACAACTGCCTTTTGTAGTGACCTGTTAATAAAGAATCCTTTGTGTATAAAAATATCATTCTACAGCTTGAATGTAACAATAATTGGTTTTGTAGGAGGACTTAGAGTGGCTCTCAGTGGGTCCAGTCTAGAAGGGGTAAACTTGGTGTTGTTTGGATCTCAGCCCTGCCCTATTCTGGAGGCTAACAGGAATTCAACAAGGATTGAATGTACAGTTCCCTCTCGGGTAAGAAACTACATTTTCTGGGGAACATTCAGCAGCCTATCACCCTTTCTATGTTTTCCTGGCCTGAGCTATGCTAGGGGAAGAGGAAATGGCAGTAGTAGTAGGTTAATCATGCCTGGTACAATTGCTCTTGCTCACATTTTTGAACCTACTTTGGCTCCAAATCTTCTATTTTACATGCAGACCTCATTTGGACATAATCTGCATGTAATGCAAAATACATGCCTATGGATTGTTACCAGCAGTGCTTTTTGCTACCTGGCAAATTTATACCCAGGGCAGTGCTAATAGTTTAAGCATAGGGATAACAGTCTATGCCTATGACTTACCACTATTTAATTCACTAATATGGATATAGCAAATGAAAATCTGCATAGTCTGAGATTGTTTTAAGGTCTTTAACTCTTCATAGATGTCCCTTTACAGACAATATAACTATACACATTTAAATAGAGTCTGGGGTACATTCAAATTTCATCAGGGCCATGTGTCTGACTTATGGGAGATGCAAGAATTTAGGGAACAACTTTTTTTTTTATTTGTGTATTCTTATCTCTGACATTTTCTTCGTTTCTGTTTCTAGGGGACAGAAGATGCTACAGTTCATGTGACACTGATTTCTGGGTACCAGTCAATAACAGTAACCAACTTGTTCCAGTATGATCCTTCCTTAAACCCAGCTGTTGTATCATTGAGCAGAAATACAAGTGGCATAGCAGGTGAAAAGGCTGCAGACACGTATTGGGCATCATGTGTAGAAGTGTTACTATTGCTGGTGGTGGTGGAGGAGAGGAATTTAGGTCTACAAAATTAAGTGATCCAACACTGGGTTTAGTTCTTTTTCTCTCAAATCCCCACGTTTTGGGCTAGTCCTTGTTGTTTTACATTGGGTTTACTCTAGCATACATGAGGTAATGAGTTACTTGCTGTAGACCAAGATGGATGATGCCCACAGGATGCCAGGTATGGTGTGCTCCTTCTGTGTCATGTTTCTCTAATTCTGCTCTGGAATTTTTCCACCTATTCATTCTTGGTAACAGGTTCAGCCATGACAAGAGGATATCCTTCAGAATCTAAATGGGTTGATCTTGAAATGCATCTTGTGCATTTTGGGTTGCTGAAAGCAGAAGAGAGGCAACACCCTGCTAGTTCCCATTTCCAAGACAAACTCTTCCAGTTTGCCCTTGGACCTGTGATCCATTGCTTTAGAATATGAGTTTAGATTTCATGGACTTTGCGGGGGCAAAATCACAAATAGATCTCATGGAGCGTTTAGTATTCCTGTTTTTTGAAAGTTTCTAATTGAGGTTAGCTTTGGCTCTTTTTTTTTATCAGTTTTCTTTTATTTTTATTTTTTTTCCTCACAATGTTTTGGCTTTGGGCATAAAAGGCACTAATGGTGAGTACTGTCCACTTAAAGACAAGCCTTTGAGGAAGAAAGTTTACTACATTTCTGTGTGGCAACCAGAAACTAGATTCCTCATTTCTGAGAGAGAAGGAAGATGGAAGGAAGTTGAAAATATTCCCTGCTTTCCTATTCACTCCATTCCCATTCCTTCAAGGATGCAATAACCTGACTGTTTGCTTCATTCATCCCCCTCCCTTTTTATAGCCTCTCCAGTGCACACCTTAATAAAGCTCCCCCTTTCTCACCAGTCTGGCTGGACTTCATGGGGGTGCAAGGAGTTAGGTGACTGCCAGTGACAAAATACACTTCTTGCTGCATGCCTGGCATTTCTATTCCTTTCCCCAAATGCCCTTGTCATTTTCTATTACTCCAGAACGCTTAAATAAGAGGAAATGTCCTTTATCACCTAAATATTATTCAGATACCATAGCACCAAGGGGAGATTTTTCTAGCCGCGGGCAGCCCAGGTGCAAGGAATTCCTTAATGTTATAGTGTCTTGTGAGTGGTGGCGTGGCTGAGTTCAATCTCTTATTCAGAACCTCCACGGCTTCGTCTTTTAATATAATTTTCCTCCTATATAATAAAAAGAATAAATAAATTACACCAATGCCTTCCAGGCATCTAGGATTAAGCTGACAATTGACCAAGAGTCCAAAGAGTTCATGCTATTAACATATTCAACTTCGCAGGCTTTCAAACTTTATTTGACTCTGCACATGCAGAATTGAAAAGTACTGGCCTCAAGACCTGCTCAGGGGAGCTGTTAGATGAGGGGAGCTTTGTGCAGACTCTCCTGCTTCATGGAAAGCAGAGACATCTCCAAAGATGAGGCTGTGGAGCTGAATGGTAATAGTGCCTGCTGGGGAGTGATGCTCAAGCCAAGTGACCCAGGTGTCTGCTTGGGAGACAAAATTGCTACCCAGATCTAAATCTCTAGTAAGGATGCATTAACCTATAAAGGTTAATTTTGATTAAGACAAGGTGAGAAAGCAAAGCAGATGAGCTGCTCCTGACTTCTTATAAGAGCAAGTACTGACAGCACGAGGGGAAATGGCTTTAAACTGAAAGAGGAGAGATTTAGATTGCATATTAGGAAGAAGTTCTTCCCTGTGAGGGTGATGAGGTCCTGGCACAGGGTGCCCAGAGGAGCTTTGGCTGCTCCATCCCTGGCAGTGTTCAAGGTCAGGTTGAGTGGGGCTTTGAGCAACTTGGTCTAGTGGAAGGTGTCCATGTCCATGGCAGGGGGGATTGGAAGGAGTGTTTTTAAGGTCCCTTCTAACACAAACCATTCTGTGATTCTATGACTACCTTCTGTTCTGATTAGGATAACTGTGCCATGTGCTCATTGAAGAAGAAGAATATGAAAAATTAAAGCTGTTCTGGAGAACTCTGTGAGTAGGCAAGTGTTTCAGGCAAAGAAATATTAACACCTTTAGCTTGATTAATTTAGGAAAAGGATTTATGTAACAGAGTAGTCTATGACAGCAGGAAGTTAGACTTCAAGACCCCTTTTTATCCTGTTTATTCCTGCTTCTGTGCATTTGATCCCACACCATTCAGGGGACACAGGAGGATGAGATTCTCCTCCTGAAGATGTTTCTGTGCTTGTTGTTTAGATGTCTTGCAAACACAATGAAGAGAAATAGACCGTTATGTAGTGGGATTCACCACAGCCCTATGTCTTCCTTACAATAAGATGATTCATGCCATAAAGGCTCTGCTTCTCTTCATTGACTACAGATAGAGCTATCTCAGTGAAAATGTCTTTATTTGGACTGATTCATACGACCCTAATTTTTAAGTTATTTCAGGAGGAATTTAGTTTATGAAATTCCCTTCTATGCTGTTCTTGTCATTTTCTATTACTGCATTATGCAGAAAGAGAGGGAAGTATTCTTTATCGTCTGACTATAATTTGCCTCTCACAGGGCAAATGGGAGAGATGCACCGTACTTCCTGAAGAAATGGTGCTCTGTACCTGTGATGGTTTTGTCTGGGATAGATTAAATTTCCTGCATAGCAGCTGGTATGGGGTTATGTTTTGGGTTTGTGCTGGAGCCAAATCTAAACCTCTGATAACACAGGGATGTTTTCACTCTATTGTTGAGCAGCTCTTACACAGAGCCAAGACCTTTTCTGCTCCTCACACTATCCCACCAGTGAGTGGGCTGAGGATGCACAAGGAACCAGGAGAGGACACAGCCAGTGCTGCTGATCGCAACTGACTCAAGGGAGATCCCACATGATATGATGTCGTGCTTAGCATATGAATCTGGGAAAGAGGAAGGAAAGAGAAGGGAAGGGATGTTCAGAGTGATGTCATTTTATCTTCAAATGTAACTATTACATATGATGGAACCCTGTTTTCCTGAAGATGGCTGAATACCTGCTTGTGATAGAGAGTGAATTAATTCCTTGGTTTTCTCTGCTTATGTGCACAGCTTTTGCTTTACCTGTTAACCTGCTTTTATTCTCAACCCATGTGTTTTCTCACTCTTACACTTCAAATTCTATCTGCACTCCCACGAGGAAGTGGGTGAGCAGCTGTGTGGGGCTTAGTTGGTGGCTGGGGTTAAACCACAGCAGGACATATGTAAGCATCTGACTTTACGTAGCCAAGGACATTTTCATGTAGCTGTAAAAGGTTCCTGTTAAATAGCTCCTTAGTGCTGAAAAATGGTCTGGATAATTTGTCAGGGATTTAGGAAAAATCCCAGAACTCCTCAGTTTCAATTTATGTGAGGTTTAGAGAGACTGGATTTGGCTTTTATCAGCTGCAGATATTTATATGATAGACATTTATGGTAAGGGGACATGGACCTTATCCTGAGGGTGTCTATAGATGATCATAACCAAGTTCACTGTGCTAAAGTCTCACTTGTGGCTTGTGACCTTATCATGGAGGGGTTGAGTAGGATGTAGAATCACTGTGCTCTTCAGTGTTTTGGACTGGTGGATGTGACTGGACCTGTTCTAACATGATGAGACTCCATGTTCTTCCTTGTGCAATGGTTTCACATGCTAAAATAACTGCTGCCATCAACACTGATCTGGTTTTATCCATTCTCCTCTGTGTAGGGGGTCAGGAGCTTCAGATTGGAATATCCCAGTTTGCCAGCTACCGAGATTCGGATATCAAGGTCCAAATTGGGGACTCAGGGCTGCAGATCCAGACACAGACAGACCATAATGTTAAAGTGATGCTTCCAGCCCTGGCTGCAGGATGGTACAATGTTTCCGTTACCATCAATGGTGTTGCTGTCACTTCAAACGGGTATGTGAACACGAGTACTTTGAGATATACATTTTATTCTCCCTTCTATTTGGTATTTCAGGGTTAATCTGAAAAAGAAGGTAAGAGTTTTTACAAGTTCTGTATCTAACAGTGAAATTTGCAGTGTGGTATAAAATTATGAATAATTATCAAGGCATTTATTGATCTGTGTACCCCAAGTCAGCAAACTGCTAATGTGAGTCAATTAACTCCCCTTGGATCAGTAGGAGGCAGGAGAGAAACATTTTATTAAAGACAGCTGATTTGATGAAAAATGCATATTCAGACAATCAAAGGTATTCACAGATTCAGGTCAAATGCAGATAAATTCTGCTGTAGGAAAACAGCAGAAGAAAAGAAACACTGCCTGAGAAAAACAAAAGCTAGTTTGAAAAACAAGAAAATGCTTTGTTTGGAGAATTTTTAAATGAAGCTATTTCTATCTTTTAAGGTGACACATCAAGCCTAGATAAATGTATAAATGAATTAAAATGTGGGGAAAAACTGACCTGAAAGTGGGATGCAACAATACATTCACAAGCAACACAGTTTTGCTTCTGAGCCATGCAGCGCTCATTCATGGCAGTTGCTAGGAATGATCCTGAAACAATGGTAGTGGGGAGAAGGGAGCTGCCTTTGCTGCTCACAAATCACCCTAAGTTGCTTGTTTCATTAATGAACTTCAGAAGGAAAAACCTATGGTCAGTGGAATGACACGCAGGAATTCCATCTGATACTGATAACTGATCTGTTTTCAGCACCATTACTTTGTCTCCAGGGACAGAGAGTGGAGGGAGATGGGTCATATTAGGAGACAACTCTGATTTCTGGTGGGATGGATTGCAGGCTTGGGTAGGTCTGCTTCTCTAACTTGTCTCTTTAGAAAGGAGGGGGTGATGAGGGTAAATAGATGTAGGTGGGAGAAAAGTGGAGCTATACTTTTTGTCTGAGTGAGCTTCAGATATGTTGGGAGAATGTAAGGAGGGAAGGCAGCTGGGATTTTTACCATGCACTTGCATCTTCTTTTTGTGGGCATAGCTACAGTGGGGTCTGTTTGGCAAAAAACTCCCTCATTCTTTCCTCCTTTGATGAGCAATTCAGATGCACCTCGTGGACTAAATTTGACCAAGAGGTTGCCACTTGATAAGAAAGTGTTTGCAGTACATGTGGCTCAAATCATGTGCACAGATTTGGTTTGTGGTGTGGTCTTCTCACTGTGGCATTGAACAAAGAGGATGTGGGTATCTGGTGGGTATCTGGCCTTCTGGGTTGGAAGGCCAGGTGGCTATCTGGCCTTCCAACCTAGAAGGAGTTATATGAGAGAAGAGTACTGCAGCAGGAGAGAAACACATATAGAAAACCCCTTAAACCTCCAAACCCCCTTTCCATGTTGATTGTGTTTTCCAGGGTTGAGCCGTTAATCCAGTACCTGTCAGAGATCTTCAGCATAGAGCCGTGTTGTGGCTCCTTTCTGGGTAAACAGCGTCGGTACATCTGCAGCCACTTATGGAGGTTAAAGGGATCAAGGGCACAGTTTTCCTGCAGGAATGAAAAGGGCATCCCATTTCACATCAGTTTAAATGAGGGTGTTTTAAATCTGTGACCCTTTATTATGTAGACATCAACTGGCAGACAGCAGCAATCTGGAAATGTGGGATTGTAGTGAGCATCCCTCAATCTGGTTGGCTGGCTCAGGGCTCCCTGTGCTTTTAATTTCATATCTTCAAGTGTTTGCTCGTGTATCCTTGCATGCTCCCATTGGGAAAACAAAGTTTTCCCACACCTGACTCATCTGAGTTGTTTCTTTCAGTCATTACACCTCCATCTTTCAAGGCTTTCTATCTGGAAGTTAGGTGGCAAGCAGGGTACAAGTGTGGTTTGAAACAAACAATGATTTCAAGTGGTCCCAAAGGAGATACTCCTTTTTCTTAAGTTGAAAAGAAAAAAAAGTAATTTTTCAATGTTGACCTTAATAAAAAATGAAGTATTTATTAGTCCCATTCCATGCTTTTAAACTCTGGAAGTAAATTGTGTTTCAGAGCCAAGTATTACTGAATGAAAAAGTTTAACTTAAAATCTAAAAAATCGTATTTAGTATAGTTAATTTATGTTGTTATTTTGCTGGTGGTGGGGGAGAGTTGAATCCCCTCAAAATGTAGTGATTATTACATGAGCCCTTAGAGTCTAGGAAACAGAGAAATTCTTGTGATGCAACCTCAGGTCCTCCACAGATTGTTCTCCTAGGCTCACAATATACTTAAAGATACAAATACTCAGGGGCTTTGTGTTACATGATTGCTTCAATATTTTGTGAAGTGCCCAAACCTTGAAAGATGACAGTGGGGATAGAGCTTGGAAAGCAAAGCCTATCAGTTTTGAAGATTAAGCTATAGTAAAAAAAAAGCCAAAAAATAAATGATTGCACCCTTGTTTTTATATTTAAGGGGAAATTGAAGTTTAAATAAGAACAGATTAAAACTTTAGCTGTAGTTATATGAATGTCTTAAGTTGACAGAGAATCTCATCGCTTGAAAAATCACCAGTCCTCCCCCCTCCATTATCTCTGGTCTTTTGTTGTCTATAACACTTCTGTGGCCATCTGGATCAAGGATTGGAGTTCACTCAAAAGGAACCTCATTATGAACCAACTTATTTTTCAGGCAGATCATGGGAAAAGGAAGGGCATGTGTCTAGTGGATAAAGAGGTTGAAGCAAGACAGGGCCCTGGGAGTACTAATACTGCAGACTAAAGGAAAATGGAGACAGGTTTCAGCTGGTCTTTGGGATTGGAAGAGTGGGATTAGGCTGGGAATGCTGAAGGGTTTACATTTTTATTATTGTTACCTAAAATCCAGGCTGCTACTTCTTCGCTGCTGCCCTTATTCTCAGCACCCTGGGAGGAAATGCAGATACCGCTGTGTTGCAGCATGTAAATTCAGACATTGGGTTTCATGCTTGTTGCGGATAATTAGCACCTACTCTCAGTGATAAGGGTGGTAGCAGAGACTTCTAAGGCTCCTTCTCCTGCCAGTATATAGAGGGATTACAATGACATGTTGTAAAACAACTGTGCTGGATCAGACCAAATAGAGCCTGTCTCCCAAGAGTGACTCAAATACAGGATGATTTAGGAAGAGTATATGAGTGGAGCAGTGTATGACAATATCTCTCAACAAATCTTCCAGCACTAGGCATAAGAATAGCCTCATCTAGAGGCCATACCTTTGTGTCCTAACTCTGCCTGAATTGCTTTTCCGTATGACTTACCCTATCAGTTTGCACTACCCTTTTGCTGTCACCTTCTGTGGCCTTAAATAGACACCCAGGTAATAAAACACACAGATAACCACAGGGGAAAGCAGACAGCCTGTGTTCCTCCAGCTCATGCATTGGGAGCCCTGGTCAGAGTTGCCTTTGACAGTGGGGGGGAAACTACTTTTCTCTTCCTTTTCCTGTTCTACCCGTCTTAAACAGTGCAGTCTGAGAGCATATAAGTAAGAGAGGGTTTGAAGCTGGATGTATTCATCAATGCATCAGCTTTTCTGGTCAATGAACTCCTCCAGGGCAAGTGACCATCAGTGCATGGCAAATCTGGCACTCTGCCTGAGCAGCCAGGCAGAACTGAAGATTGAAGGAAGGTCTGTGGGTTTGACTTTTTGTTTGAAAGTAGTCATACCGTATCCTGCTTCCGTGTATGCAGCAGGACCAAACCATATCTGGCATCTCCCCACCTGCCTGTGCAGACCATCCTGTTCCCTAAAGAATTCAGTCTGTGTGAGCTCTCATGGGTCTTCTCACAGCAGCTTCCTTCAGTTCTGTGATGGCTTTCTAATGTCATTTACTGCCATGAAGGTCCCTGGCTATCTGATACCTTAGCCTCCTGTCCACATAGGATTATCCTGATATGATTGCTATTATCTTTAGCTGCCTTGTTCCAAAAAAAAGAACTTGATTTCTTCCATTCAGTTTCGCTAAGACTGTCTGCTGTGCTTACCAGCTTTATCATGGTTTGTGATTGTTCACATTAGTTAATTCCTTTCCTGCATGTAAAGTCCTTCCTTATTTTGTTTTACTCCTAGGTGGAACACTGCTCACAATCTCTGGGGTGGGCTTTAGCCAAAATCCTGCCCTGGTTTCTGTTTCAATGAACAGGAAAACCTGTAAGGTTACTCACTTGACAGAAGATACAGTTTGGTGCCTGACCCCCTCAGCTGCTAATTTATCTAATGAAGATTCACAAGAAATCTCTGTCAGAGTAAATGTAGTCATCAGCAGTAGGTCAATTCAACATGTTCTCTTTGCAAAAAGGACCACCACCTTTAATTACCAAAGAGCTTTGACTCCTTTGATTACCGTTGTTACAATGGAAATCGCAGAAAGCAGTCTGCTGTTGAGCATCCAAGGGATAAACATTACTGGATCTGTTGCTAAGCTTGGACATACTGAATGTGAACTTGAATTTCAACATGGCAATGAGTCTGCAATGTTTTATCAGTGCTCTTTGCCTCTGAGCAGCATAGAACCTGGGATTTTCCCTATCCAGGTTTTGCAGAGGCAGCTGGGATATGCTCGTGTAATGGCAAGGCTGCAGACCCTTAAAATAACTCCACAGATAACCTCCATATTCCCATCACAAGGATCAATCTGTGGTGGGGTGTTACTCACTGTATCTGGTATTGCTTTAAAATCCAGGAGGAATTTGGTACAGGTCAGCCTGCAGAGTAATTATTCCTGTGAGGTCCAGAACTCTGATGATAATGCCATTAGTTGTATTGTCCTTGCAGGGGCTCATCCTTTCCATTATCAGTGGCTGTTTGGGGCATCCTGGGCTCTTAATGTCACTGCAGTTGTCAATGGCATTAGCAGTGTCTGCCTTGGAGACTGCACACTTCACCTTCATGAGCAGTGGACCCCTCTTGTAGATTCGGTAACCTGGGAAACCAATGGGACATTCACTTATGTGGCGATCAAAGGGCAGAGGTTGGCATGGCCAAATGATAGGCCCATGGTACATGTGAATAACCAGGCTGTCTGCGAGGTAACCTTCTGGAATGAGACCAGCATCAAGTGCCAGATGGACTGCATTTCCCCAGGGGAGCACAGCATTTCCATATTCAACAGGAAAAGTGGGCAGGCTTGCTTCAGAAAGGCAGCCCCTGTTCTTACCCTCCTGCCTCAAGTGCACCAGTTTTACCCACGAAACTTCAGTACCAATGGTGGAGGCCTGCTCACCTTAGCAGGCTTGTCACTGAAAGGAAAGAGAATTACTTCTGTTCTCATTGATCACCGCCCTTGCCTCATTCTCAGTGTCACCTGTGCAGCTATCCAGTGTACAGTGCCCCCAGGTAATGGGAATAGGTCTTTGACTCTAAAAGTAGATGGCATCACCTATTACCTTGGAAGAATAAGTTACTATGAGGATTTTACCCCAGCTTTGCTTTCACTTGCTGCAACTGGTCTCCTTTTAACGATGAGAGTATCACTGATCACAGAGATGGACACCATCTATGTATTTGTTGGAGACTTTGCTTGTAGCAATGTCACCATCACTAACTCTACTTTGCAGTGCTCAGCTCCTCTACTCCCTGTTGGCCATTACAGTGTGCTGGCTTTGGATGTCCCTAGGGGCTGGGCTTCCTCCAACCTGACATTCACCTCTGAGCTGATGGTGACAGCTGTGCATTACAACTGGGGTAAGTCATGAAGGCTTGTTGCAACTTCTCTATGGGGTGCAGTGTGAGGGCCTGCAATGAGCGGGACTTTTTCATGAACACAAAAATGATGAATTAAAAAGCATACCCTTGTTGACAGCTGGCTGTCAGGCTCTGCTTTAATTACCATTTTCTGTTCTCTCCCAAGGTGGTTTGCATGGAGGAGCAATTTACCTGCGTGGAATTGGGTTTTCCCCAGGGAAGACTTTGGTCACAGTCTGTGGCACTAACTGTGGATTGTTAGGCAACACAACGATGACTGATCTGGCCTGCTTTGCCCCACGCCTACAAGGTCAGCTAAGACACAAAACCTGACATTTTGTTAAAAATACTGGCTAAAGCTCTATTTTGACCTGAAGGGGTGTGTCCGTGTGTCTGCCCCAGTGTATTTCATCCAACTAGAATAAAAAGCAGCAGCAGCCCTGGAGAAAGAAGAACCAACATAACATTGACTTCAGGTTTTTGAGCTCAGTCCAAAGGCAACTGCTGCCAGGAGGAGGCTTTGTGTCAATAGCCATGGCATCTGGACTAGATCCACCGTGTGTCTGTGGCCATACATACTTTGTGTTTGTGGATGAGATGTGCGCAATGTCAGCAGGGCCTTGTGGCATCTATTTCTCAGGAAAACAGTCCCTATAGAGTGCTATAGGCTTGTGTACACAAGAACCCCTTGGCCATCATGACCGTCTTAGTGAGCTGAGCTCCCTTAGAGGCCTTTTCTTCTGTGACCCCATACATTTTGTGTTTTGGTTGCATGGTGGGACAGCTTCCGGGGGTAATGAGGTGGGAAGAAAAGAGTGAATGACTGTGAGGGTGAAAAATTATGTACTATGACCAAATTCATACCTTTGGGCAGCTGGAATGAGGATTTAATTTCTTTGAGTGGGAAGATGGGATCATCCCTCTCCAGAGTGGATGCATCCTCCTTAAATGGAGAAAGGCAGCAGGGAATGTTGTCGTGATCTCCAGCTTTCCCAGAGAGAGAGATAACCCTGCCTTGATTTTGGAGGAAACTCTTTGAAATGGGAATTTCCTGAAACAAGTCGTATTTCCTCCCTCTCCTACTGGCAGCACAGAACTAGACTCCTAAGGTCTGCAAAAAGCAGGATTTAAGACTTTTAAATCTCACCCTGAGACATATGCCCCTCTCCAAGCCCTAAGCACCGAGGTACCTACTTTAGTGCTACAGCATTTCAGCACTTGCCAGCATAACATTTTAGCACTTCCTAGCTCTGATGCTAGGAGAACATCCTGATCTCTACAGAAATATTTGCTGTTCTGTGGCCATTCAGAGTTCCATCGTCCAAATCACCAGACTTCCGTGGACTCTTACTCTTTGTGGACCTGGAAGAAAGGTGACAGTGACGGTAAATTGCCAGGGTTTTGCTCAAAGATGTGTGGAATCTATGTTCTCTAGATAGAAGTTGACTGAATAATCACTGAAAAAGCAGGCCAACACGAAATTTTGAGCAAAGGTTGGGACAAGAGGCAATCCAGGGGTCCTTTTCAGTCTCAGTTATACCAAAATTTGCTTTTGTCATTTTTAATGGTTCCTTTCCTCATCCATAAGGAGTACTGAGAAAAATGGAGAGGGCTTTTAGATCCAACCACAAGCACTCAAAAGGAGGCACGAAGAGGCTGTGAAGGCTCAATTTTCCTTGTTTTAAACAAGATCCAGGCACAGCCTACAAAACAGTGTTACTTTTTTAAGGAAGAAAACACACATGGTGCTAGAGTGCTGGAAGAAACCCAGAGCACAAAAAGGCGAAGTCTGGTTATTGTAGGAAGAATAGCAGAATAAAATGTAATCAAATTGACTGAAACTGTGAAACATTAATAACTGTGTTCAAAATTCACTGCCTGGTAGGCGGCAGAAGGAGCCTGGGGAAAACCATTTCAGAAGCAGGACCACAATGCTTATTATGGACACTAGATGTCAGCAAGTGAATGCTGATTGTTGCCTGCTTTGCTGGCTGTCTTTCGGGGAGAGGATGCAAAGGGGTCATCAACCAAAGCTACACAGGCGGTATGGCTTTGAGGCCGGTTACAACACAACCTGTCTCTCCCCTGCTGTGGTTTTTGCAGTGTGCAGCCTTGAAAATCTCATCAGTCGAGTTCTGTCAATGAAGTTTTTACAAGAAAACGTTATTTTTCTTGCATTAAATTCGTTTGCAGGCAGCTTAAATCTGTGAGTTCTTGCCAGGCAGTTTGTACTCACTAGGACACTTGTATTCAGTTTGTGCACATCTACACGTGGCATTGGTGATTCTGTGTATAGAGCAAGGTGCTTTCCAGGCAGTGTTCCTCCTAATATTTAAGGGATTACACTCCCCACCTTCCAGGGCGTGAACAGACTAAGTGGAGTTAGTCCAGTCTCACCTCATGGTCTACATGCTGCTGCTTGCCTGGGGAAGTTTGCCGCATGGCATTCACACATTCAGTGCTTAGACCTTCCTTTCACAGCCCCATCCACATGAGAGAGGTGGCAAAGAGTTTGATAATGCAGGACCACGAGCTGCAAAGGAGATGGATGGAAGGATGGGTCTGTGGTGCCTCAGGGCCCCTTGGTGCAGAGTCTGGTGCACCCACATTGGATGCTTATCTGACATTTCCCACTGCTGCTCATGGACCAGGTGATGAGAAGTGAAGAGTTTAAGCTGTGTTTCTTCTGTTATAGTACAGAGGTGAAGCAGAAACACCTCCCCTCCAGCAATGCATGATGTCAGGTGGCAGCTTACTGCCCTGGGGTTTCATTCCAGTGCTAGGTCATGTTGTGTCTGACCTGATTAAAATATTCCTGTGGGAATCCGCAGCCGGTCCATCTAGCTTACTCATGGTCAAATCAGTAGGGCAAGGCTCTGCAGGTGGGAAATGTGACTTCTTTCCCTTTTAAAAACCAGTTTTCTAAGACACAAGGTGTGTGTTGGTCTTAGTAGGATTCATCCATAAACCTCCCCTACAGGGTCTTCCTTAGGAATGGGTGTTGCAGCAAAGTTCTGGTTTGATCATTGACAAGAGCTGGGCACACTGAGTACTGAGACATGCTCAATCTAGAGCAAAAGTAATAGGAATGCAAGCCTAGACTCTTTAATGAACACTTTTCTGGAAGATGTAGGAAAATCAAATCACAGCAGAAATAAATTTGTGTTTCACCTTTAAAGCTGACAAAAAATTAACAAAATTAAGTGAAGCTAACAAAACCACACTCCTGGCAAAGAAAATAAAACCAAACAAAAAATACCTGAAACGCGCCACCAAGCCTTTAAAGGCCTATTAAAAAGATACTGGATTTATCCTGAGAGCTCTCCTATTGTCTTGTTCTTGCTTTGTTACTCATGTCACAATGCTGTTGATGAATGCAAATACAGCTGTAGGTTCTGTTCAGCTCAGGTTATATTTACAGGGCACGTGGTTAGAGTCTGTGGGATTGAATTGTGCTCATGTGAAAGATGGGGAGACTGGCAGGAAGCCTAAGGCAGTTGAGAAAATAACTGAATATTCCTAATAGATAACATTAGGGTGAGTACCATACATGAATTTTCACAGTAAGCCAGTATCTGACATTATCTGTTTGATATTAGGGTGAGGGTAAATAGGGCACCTTTAAAAAGGGGTGAACTGATAAGACGATCCACCAGGGAAAAAGCTGAGACTGATTTGCCTGGTTGCACTGAAGTGCTTGGAATAACAGGTCTGGCTTTAGGATCTTGATGTAACAGCTCCTGGTATCTTTGTTAGTGAGTCCTGGACTGGACCTACTATTAGCCAGGTTACGTTGGTAAAACTGGATGTTTAGGAAAGAGGATTTAAATTAAAGGCCAGAAATTAAATGAAGCTCAATGAAGTTTAAAAAGAAGAGAGACATGGCTTGGTGGAGCTCTCTGCATGGGGCTAGAGAAAAGAGAGGAATGAATTTTGGTTTCAACAGTGCAGATGTACCAAGGAGAAGCACTGGACTAGGACCCAGGGGAACTATAATCAGGTAAATAAGGTGATTTGTACAAGTAAATGAAGAAGAAATGAAAAGGACATTGCAATTGAGACCTCAGTAGAAGCCAGGGCCTGTGATGTTTGTTGTGGAGATCAAACCAAAGGATCCAAATGGTCACTTCTCTCTTTTAAATCCAGAAATAAAATTAAGGAAGAGAGAAAAAGAAAAAAACCCTTTATCAATTACATGGCAGGTGTGTTCTGACAGCGAGATCTGTCAGGTGCTGGAATAGATGCAAAGTCACCTCTTAAGACTTCTGAAACTTGGCTGTGCAAAATGAATGTCTCCTAGGGAGCAATTCTTCTTAGGCAGAGGTTGGACTTGATGACCTTAGCAGGTCTCCTTTTTCCTCTCTCCATCCACCTTTTCTTTTTTAACCTTCATCTTCTCTGCTAAGCCAATGTTGAGTTTATGATCTCTAGTCCATTTTGTGAACGGTGGATGACTGGGGATGTGTGATTTGGCACCAGGACTCCTTGGGCAGTTGTTCAATCAGTCTGCAGCTGCCCTTGGAACTCCTGTAGGTTTTAGCCTCATCACATGTCCAGCAGTTGTTGTTAAACAACGACCCAGAAAAAAGCCCTTCTGCTGAACAGCCAAGGATCCTGGCTTAAAAAAACTATCCCTCAAAGACAGGGTTGAGGGCAGTCGGTCCTTAATCCATTGCCAGCATGCAGAGAATTGGCTGCCGTTGTGTCTGATCTCAAATGAGAAGCCGTAATGGGATGAATGCATTCATCTCAGTGATGGGATTGTATTACACTTGATTAGCAAGTTTTATGCTTATAGGGAATGTAAAACATGAAAAAGCTTTATTCTGGGGCTTGAACCCTAACCAATTAAGCAGGAAGAAGAATTGTGTCCTAGAACAGATAAAATATCCTCTTAGAACATACTGAGAGTGTTGTAATCTTTAGTTGATATTTTTTGTTGCTGTTGTGGCAGAAGATAATGGCACCGATAATGCTTGCACTTACTGGTGAGAAGAAGTGCGATTAAAAGCCAAGACTACTACCTACCTGAGAAAAATATTAAATCTGGGAACAGGGAATAGGAAGACCTAGGAGATCCCTAAATAAGGGATGAGAACTGCATGTCTCCTTGAAGAGTGGTATCTCCATCAGATGGACAGGAGCTGTAAAGTGTGGAGATGAGACCCCTCCTTCCTTCCCCTGAAAGAGCAAAAGCAGTCCTAGGTTTGATTCTGAAAATCATCTACGTGTATATAATCATATAGGTGTATAGATTAAGCAGTGTTTTCTTGGATTTTTACTTCTACCTATCTCTTTACAACCCTTTGCAACCATGTTCTTTAGCTTAGATTTTATAATTAGTTCCTTTGTTTGCCTGGTCTGGGTTAAAAATTATTTCAGCAGTTGGCAGGATACAAGGCCTCATGTTCCTACAGACAGGATAATATTAAAATGAGGGCACTGGACCACATTAGAAGTGCCTGATTTCCATGTGACACTCCAGAAGTATCCAAAGACACAGGCTATTCTTCTGCTAGCCTCTAAGAGCTGTGCTGGAAATAATTTCTGGTGACCTACATTAGCCACGCAAGTTCTTTGACAGCAGCAAGGTATCAAGGAAAATATTCATGTCTTGAGATTCTGGGATCAATTTCTAACATTCATCTTAAAATAGGGCTCAGCTGTTTCTCTACTCAGGAAAACCACGCCATGTTCTTTGCAAGACCACAAAGGAAATCAAAGCCTCTTTGGGTTAGCTTATCACAACCTGCTGTTTTTCTTTAACTATGGAATGTCAATTTAATCTTCCTTTGACCACCCACCCTCAGAGGGTGGTCAAACACTGAAGCAGGCTTCCTAGAAAGGTGGTCAATGCCCTAAGCCTGTCACTGTTAAAGGCATTTGGCCAATGCCCTTAAAAGTATGGCTTAACTTTTGGTCAACCCTGAAGTGGTTGGACTAGATGGTTGTGGTAGATCCCTTCCAACTATTAATCTAGTTGGTTATTCATCTAAGGTAGCTTCTTATTCTTCATTACAACATCTGAGCTTATTACAGCCTTTCATGTCACTAGTAGAATAGAAAAGTAAAGCAGAAAGATCTGTTATACCCTATTACAAATTTTTCTGTCTGCAGGAAAGTTGTGGGTTTGCGGAGGAGGGAAAGGGCAGTGCCATCACTGCTTGAATGTCCTTCATCCTTGCTAGTTTTGAGAAGTTCTCAAAAAAAAAAAAAAAAAACAAGCATATATGCCCCTTTCTTTCAGAGAGCCCTATAACGATTTGGTTCTGCTGCAGGTTGTTGCAATAGCAAGTTATTTGTGGTATTTAGTCCTCATAGATGATAAGCATTTCCAAAACACAGATATCTAGCACCACTTAGAATGCCCTTGGAATGGCAGCCTGGCCTCAAGGAAGAAGCAAGGCTTCTGTGGGAACAATAGAATACCTGAGACGGCTTTAGGCATAATTTCGTGACAGTAAAAGCAAAATATAGGCGTGGTGTCATCATTTCTTTAGGCTTTTCTCTCTATTACTTCTGTCTTTCATATTTATATGTCAGGCTTCGAGGCAGGGATTGTGTTTGGCTGTGTTTGAATGGATCCTGAGCAATAGAATTATCACCGGATTGGGGGAGGCAAAGTGATTAAGCATACTGCAAAATCTGTGAGGATGTGGTAACTTTTTACTTATTCTAAATCCAGAGAAGAAAAAATACAAAAAAATTGTGAACTTTTTCTCTGAAGTTCAGAGCAGATGAAATGCTAGGTTTTAACATTAAGAAAAACCACCTCAAACATTAAAGTTATAAACTTTTCAGAAATACCCTATATAAAATAATAATTTTTAGCAAAAAAGTACTACATCTTTTAACATAGGAAATATAGCATTTTCATATTTTTACCATTTCAAAAAACAACTCCTTAGTTTCATTCCTTAGGAAAGAAGACATTCATTGACAATGACATTTTCTGAGCAAACAAGATATCTTTTGAGAAACTAGAAACAAAAAAAGCTAACAAAAAAAAAATCTTTTCTTGATAAATTCCTGTTGATTTGATTTATGATACTTGAGGGACACTGTTGGATACTACAGTGCAAGCTGTAATACTGTCCACAGAGATTTCCAGGAGTTCAATACAACTATTTTATTAGTTCAGGATTAATGAAAATTCTCCAAAAGTCTTTACATGTTCAGGGTTTTGAGAGAAGCAGTTTTGATCTCTGGCATGGTTTAATGCTTAAAGGATTCCTGTTTTAAATTATTAAAACCAAACATTTAAACTGAGCTGAACTTCAGTGACAGTTCATACGTATTTTTTGTCTGGGTTTTCAATAAGAAAATCTCACTTCTCTTCACACCACTTGCTCCTTAAATACACCTCAAAGCAAAGCAGCTGCTCCCATTACGCTTCCTGCCACATCCATGGAGTCAAAGTTGAACTAACTCTCTAGTCACACTCAGGTACAAAGCAAGGTGGGGAGATCCCACTTCACACAACTTCTCCAGAAACCCTCCAAGATGCAGCAATTTTTTGTCAAAGCCTGTTTTTGCGTTTCAAAGTTGTCATAGATTTTGTCACATCTCCCTTGTAACAGATGTGTGCTTTATGCCTGATCCACAAACCACGGTCTATCTTCCCCAGAAGAAATGTCCATGCTCATAATGTATCACTGATGTCACCTCCTTCTGGACAGAACAGTTTGATCCTAAAGCCCATCCTGATGCTCAGTGCACAAGGGAGGTTATATGCTTGTTCAGACTAAACAAAAAGCTGAAGGAGTTGCATGGACACCTACTCATCCCCAAAAACTATGCACCAAAAGAAGGGTTGGAATATGCACATCAGGAATATACAGTGACAACTGTCACTGCTAAAATATGTTTAATATCAGTGATGTGTAGGTTGCTTTGAGTTATTTATTTTCTCTCCTGTCTTTGCAGTTTCTTTGGCTGTTCTCTGTGGCCTGACACATTCTTCTGTCGACTGCCTAGAAGACAGAGCTACTTTTATTGAATGTGATGTCCAAGTCACAGTGGGTTCCTATCACCAGAGAGAATCTGTGTCTTACCTGTATGTCTGTGAGGACAGTCCACCTCAGTGGCACCAGAAGGATGTCAACCCACCCCAGAGGCATTTTGCTGGGCTCTTTGTCAGGTTAGTGCTGTGTCTCTCCAACAGCTGAATGGGCCCATTCATGAGTAACATCCCCAGGATGATATTCCACATTTTGCAGAATTGGCCTCTGCCAAATGATGGACTGAACAGACTTCTGATCCTTAGGTTGATGTCAATAGAGCAATTTAGCCTTGAGACCACTAGAGAGCTCCGCTGGGTTGTGAAATTAATTCTTTGTGTCTATCAAAGCATCTCTAGTCCTCCCCCATCCTTCCATTTCTTCTTTTTAAAGTGTTCGAAAGGCATCAGAAACCCCATCTTGTAAACAGCCTGCTTTGTTCCTTCTTAGGTTTTAATATTTATCTTCCTATCTAAAGCAACATCTGGTGGATGCCAATGGGGAAAAAGATTAGGCATTATGAAAAGCAGAAGTTTTTTTGGTTGGGTTGTTTTTTTCTTTTTAAAGTCACAGAGAAAATTCAGCAGGCTGTGCGATATATTTACTCAGCAAGGGTGCTCAGGCACTCACTTATTCAAGGCTTAGGCTTTGCAAATCCAAGGCCAAGTTGCCCAGGAATATAAATTGGTTCTGTTGCCTTTCATAGAGAGCTGCAGAGATACCTGCAGAGCATTTACTTCCAAGATTCAGAGGGATGTCTGGTGTCCTCAACGTAAAAAGGACATGGAACTGTTGGAACAAGTCCAGAGGAGGCCACGAGGATGATCAGGGAACTGGAGCATCTCCCATA